>RJWM01011089.1:0-61050 GCA_004363535.1 Dasyprocta punctata | reverse complement strand
TACATGTCTATATCTGTCAATATCCCCAACCCCTAGGAAGGTAATGATATGCAATATTGTAACTACTGCCAAACTTCAACCACCTCAGTGTGTAAACCTACAATGTAATCATATCAGATCTGTTGTTGTTGTTTGTCTGTCTTTTTTGACTTTTATTTCTAGCTTCTGTATCTATTTTCTCTTAAATAAAAAAAAAAAAGAAAAGAAAATAGAGAGATTTTCAAAAGCAAAAAAAAAAAAAAAAAGAAAATTGTGCCTTGCATTCTGTCTGAGAAAGGGATGCACAGAGAAATATTGTATATAGTAGTTAAAGGAGCAACCAATGAAATAATGAAAGCTCTGGTGATTCACCTGTTGTTGTGTGTGTTTGTGTGTGTGTGTGTTACTAAGGATCAAACCCAGGACTCCCACATGTAAACACACTACTGTATCATACCCTCCCCCTCCTTTTGTTTTTTATATGCTACTTAAATACTCCTGGGTATTTATTTTTATTTTTTATTTGTGCATGTTTGCAGTACACAGTGATTATAATAAATGATAAACATGGAGAGTGGTGCATGTACATAACGCATCTTAATTTTTCTTTTTTTTTCCCTACCCTGCCTCATTTTCTACAACTCTTGCTCCTCTTCCCATTTGCAAAAGTTCTATTTTCATCATTTTCTCCTTCAGTTCTTTTTTTATCCCCTTTTCCTCCCTCCCCTTCCCTCTTATTTCCCTGTTTGAAAAAGATCTCCCTACTTCCTATTAATCTTGTTTTCTCCATATATATTTTTTCTTATATAAGAGAAACCATGCAATATTTAAGCTTGTGTGTCTGACTGTACTTAATATTGTCTCAAGTTGCATCCATTTCTGTAGAAATGCTTCAAGTTTATCTTTCTTTATGGCAGAATAGTACTCTATATAAATACCACATTTGCTTTATCCATTCATCTGTTGGGGATATAGGCCACTTAAAGATTTAACTGTCATAAATTGTGCTGCTATAAACATAGGTGTACATGTATTGCTGCAATATGATGTCTTTAACTCTTTGAGATGATACCTGGAAGGGAAATAGCTGGGTCAAATGGAATTTCTGGTTTTAGTTTTTTGAGGAATCTCCACACTGATTTCCATAGTGGTTCTACTAGTTTACATTTGTACCAACAATGCAGAAGGGTTCCTTTTTCCCCTGCAGCCTCACCAGCATTTGTTACTACTTTATTTCTTAGTGATAGCCATTCTTTCTGAAGTAAGATGGAATCTCTATGTTGTTTTAGCTTGCATTTCTGCAGTGGTCAGAAAAGTTGAAACTTTTTTCATGTATTTATTGGCCATTTGTACTGCTTCTAAGAAGTATCTATTTCAGTTGCTCCCAAGGTATCTTTTTTAAAAGGAAATTAAGATGGTGGAGAAAAATGAAGTTTCTCTTGACCAATTTAAAAAGTATAAAATTATGTTCTGTTTTTTTTAATAAGTATAAATGTATATATTTTGATAAGATTAATTTTTGGTACTAAAATTACTAAAGAAAAAGGTTGAAGCACTTGAGTGAAATTGTGACTTTTTGTTTTACTGTTTTGTCATATTAGTATCCTCTCTTTGCATGATGCATCTTTGTGTTTTTCTGTATATAGCATATGGTGAGCTGTTTTTAATCTAACAGAGCCTCCACCTTTTGATTGTTTAAATATATTCAGTTAATGTTATTTCCATTGTTCATGGGTTTAGTCTGCTGTTTTATGTTTATCTATTATGTGTTTTTGTTCTTTATTCATTCCTGTATTGATTCTAAACATTGAGTAAATATTTTTTTAATACCATAGTTTAATTGCTTTAATGATTTTTTTTCACTGCATTTTCAGATCTTCTTAATTGTTGCTCTGTTTTCCATTACTTCTGCATTTCTTAGTGGCTTAACATGTATTTATCTCAGAATATACTTCAGACTAATATTAACTTAATTTCAGTGAGATGTAGAACTGTTACTCTTTTATAACTCCTTTCTTGTATTATTAGACATACTACATGTATATGTTACAAATTCAAACATTTTTATAATTTTTAATTTTGTGTGTTAAAACTGAAGAGAGAAAGACAACCAAGTATGTGTTGATAGTTCACCGGGGGTTGAACTCACAACCTCGCGCCTGCCTGACAGGCGTGTTAGCCACTGAGCCAAACTCCCAGCCCTGGTTTTTTGAGGCAGGGTTGCACTCTGTAGCTCAGGCTGGCCTTGTGCTCGCGTTGTAGCCCAAGCTGGCCTCGAACTCACAACGCTTCTCCTACCTCAGCCTCCCGAGTGCTGGGATTAAAGGCGTGCGCCACCACGCCTGGCTATGTGTTGATAGTTTTTAATATTAACTTTCTTAGTTACCACTTCTGGTTCTCTTTGTTTTTTCCAGTGGATTCAAATCACCATGTAGTCATTTATGTGTTCCAGTACAACCTTGCCTACCTGTTTGGTGTCATTAATATCAAGTACATCACATCTCTATAAATTACAGACCCATCAATACAAGTATAACACTGTTTTGTGCAGTTGTTTTTTAGAACAGTTAAGAGAAGCTGGTCAGAGAACTGTTGTTCATGTTATTTTTTATAATTGTTACATTTATTGGTGCTCTTCCGTGTGTGTGTGTGTGTGTGTGTGTGTGTGTGTGTGTGTGTGTAAGAGAGAGAGAGAGAGAGAGAGTGAGAAGAGAGAATTAACATCTGGGTCATTTGCTTTCATTCTGAATAACTTCCTTTAGTATTTCTAAAGGCAGATCTGCTAGCAATAAATTTTCTTGCTTTTGTTTATCTGAGAATATCCTTATTTTGTCTTCATTTTTGAAAGATACTTAGCTGGGATTTTTGCTGGCAAGCTTTTTCAACATTTTGCTCCTGTGGCCTCCACTGTTTCTGATGCGCAGTGACGACCTGCAGCTATTGATTCCCTTGGGCTCCCACGCTGCCTGGAGCAATGTGTGTTTCTGTCTTTTGCATTTTGACTGCGTATGTGCGCTTGGCTTGCTCTGTGTATCCCGCTTAACATCTGTGAGCTCCTTGGAGGGTTATTTTGGTGGACTTGGGGAGTCTTCAGTGATTATGTCTTTGAACTTTTTTCTTTTCTTTTCTCCCTTCTGGAACTCCTGTGACACATACACTGGTCTGCTAAATTGTGTTCTACATTTCCTTGAGGCTTCAGACATTTGCTCTGTGTTCCCTCTTTTCCTCTGATATTTGTGTGGCACAATCACTCTAAGTGTGTTAATCCTGTCCTACTGTTTCTAATCTGCTGTTGAGGTCCTCTAGTGAATTTTTAATTTTGCTTATAGCACTATGTCCAAAAGTTTCTTTTGTTCCTTTTTTAAAATAATGTCTGTCCTTATTGATATTTTATATTTGAGTGCTTCCTTTAAGCATGGTTTTCTGGGCTGGAGATATAGCTCAGCGATACAGCACTTGCCTGGCAAGTGCGAGGTTGTGAGTTCGATCCCCAGTACAAAAAAAAAGTCAAGAATGGTTTTCTTAGCTAGGTGTGTTGGTGAACACTTGTAATCCCAGCACTCAGGAGGTTGAGGCAGAAGGATCCCCGTGAGTTCAAGGCCAGCTTGGGCTACATAAGTGAGTTAAAGGCCAGCCTGTACTACATAGCAAGAACCTGTCTCAAAAATTCAAAAGAAAGAAAGAAAAAAAGAATTTTAAAAAGGAAGAAAAAGAAATGGTTTCCATTAAACATGCATAATGGCTGATGGTAGTTTTCAGATCTCTCTTTGAGGCTTTTCCTGTCTCTTTCCTTGGCTTCCTCTGATGATTCACTGCTGGCCCATCTTGTTGTCCTTAATAGAAGAGCTGCCAGCCTGTTATTTTTTTTACCACCAAAATGTCCATTATTTTTGAGAGCAACTCCTCCACAAGCATAATTGATAAATAAAAATTTTGCACCCTTCTTTAATTTATAGTCTTACAGATTGTCTTACTCACTGTTTTTGTTGCTGGGACAAAATACCTGACCTAGATAGGTATTCAAGGAGCAGCTCGTGTTCTAGGAGTTTCGGTCCTTGCAGGGTCAGTGGCATGGTAGAAGGACGTGGGGAGGAGAGCAGCACACATCATGATGTCCAGAAAGCCCAGGGGATGAGACAGGCAGAGGAGGACCTTCCAGGCCACGCCTTCAGTGAGCTGCCTCTAGGCAGGCCCCACCTTCTAACGGCAAGCCAACTGTAGTTCCAGGGTAACCCAGTCACTTCCAAAAGCCCTACAGAGCATGAGGCCCTTGGGGGAACATCCAGAAATAAATCATAACACAGATATTTTCAAAGGCTGCAGTTGTAGTCAGGGTTTACAAAGGAATTGATTACAGGGCACATGATTTATAGGATTATTTTATAATACCCAAAAAGTCAAATGTAGAAGAGTGCAAGTGATCTGTCCACTCAATAGATACCCAAAGAATCCCAGCTGAGGGCCTGGATCCCACTACAGTGTCCTGCATGAGTCCAGCTGAAGACCTGGAGCCCATGGCAATGCCCTCCACGTGTCCAGCTGAAGGCCTAAGGCCTACAACAATGTCTCATGCAAGTCTGTATCAAGGATCTGCACTGGGAAGGCCCAAAGGGCAGTGGTAGAAGCTAGAAGGTCTGTTCCAGTGGGGTGAAGGATCTGTGCCAGCAGGCGGAGGGATCTGCACTGCACCCAGGAAGTGACACTCAAGGTAAGGACCAGGGCTCCCCAAAAGAGAACCACAGCTATCTTCAGTGGCAGTGAGAACAACTGAGTTAATATCAGAAAAATCAGGGCAGGGATTTAGTTCAGTGGTCTAAGCGCCTGCCTGGCAGATGCAAGGTTACGAGTTCGATCCCTGGTACCAAAAAAAAAAAAAAAAAAAAATCAGCATGACAGTCTTCTCCAGAAGAATCAACAGCACCATCTTCCCCTCCAGTTCTCCTTTTTATATTGTTGGCAACAATCCTTAGGTGGGTCTTCCACACCCAGTGCTGATTCAGTTCAGCTGGGTGTTCCAAGCGGACCATTTGTTAGTTTACCACAGCTGCTTTTTCCTGTGTATCATTGTGTTGTATTTTAGGTGATAATAGTAGAGGTAGAAAGAAAGTTTGATGTTAATGAAATAAACAGGTAAAAAAGTATGACTGGAATGGGGTATAAACATGTTTAGCACCATGATTGGGTTACAGAGGGTTCTGAGCAGTAGGAATCAGTAATGAAAGACAAGTTCAGAAGAGAACAGATAAATCCATGCCTTTAGAATTTATCTTGCAAACCAGAATTTGGTAAGCTATGGCCTGTGGGCTAGCACAGAAGCATGTGCAATAAAAGTTATATAAGGCATCCAAAGTAAAAAACAAAACAAAACAAATTCATACAGAAAATGTTTCCAAATGCTTGTTATAAACATTTGAACAGAGAACCTGCTGACATACCCCAGTGAACTGAGTCCTCCAACTAGTCCTCCCCTCCATATGTTCCTGTCACCTTTGAATAAGGGTGTCAGATTATGAATCCTTCAGTGGATTAATCCACTGATTAATGAGGTGAGAGCCCTCACGATCCAATTATCTTCTGGAAGGCCCCCTCTAATAATTATTATAGATTATACACATCTACGGGATATTCATTGGTATCAGGTTGGTCATTGTTCTTTGAGGAAGAGTCAGGGAAAATATATATACTTTTAAAAAAAACTATTAATATGCACAGAAAATTCTAATTCAGGAATAGGATTACATTGTTTTTCCTTAACCTAATTGATCGTTACTTATATTAATTATACCAAAAATCTTGGTTCTCATCATAATTACTTTCTATATCCATACACATAGTCTGAGAATGGTTGATACTATTCACATATGATTATTATTAACATTTTAAGATTATTTGGAACTCTTTTCAACCATAAAGTGTGTCTGTACTCCACAGGTATATTATAGTCCAAAATAGTCAAATAATTGAATTTTTAGTAAAAAGAATTAAGATGTGTTATGTACAAGTACCAACTCCTCATGATGAATGTCATCATTATGTACTGGCATGTACTAATAAAAATTAAAAAGTAAAGTCACTAAAAATTTCTCATTCATTTTCTTCATTTTATCCTAATATTTAAATTGCTTTTTAAAAGTTGATGGATAGCTAGAATATGCACACAGTCCTGAGGTCTAATTTATAAAACAAAGTACACTCAGGGATGTCCAGCTTCCTTCTCTTACCCTTCTTTTCCCCCATTATTCATTCATTCTATCATTTAAAAAATAGTAGATTCTTCCATTCTCTCCTTGTCTTCTTAGACAAACAATACCATCCCACCTTCTTTCCTGAAAGTAAGACTTGGCTGGAAAATACTCAGCCTTGGCAACCAGAGGTTGAAAATGCCAGTCTAGCCAGCTACTCTTGCCTCACCTGCCATTCTGGAGCAGCCACTGAGCGGGACAGTGGTGATGGCAGGTGAGGCAGGGATGGGCTGTGTGGGGCTGGCATTTCTGAGCTCTGGTTGTTGAGGCTGATTACCTACCAGCTAGGTCATCTTTTGGGGTAGACACAGCCGTACGTGAGTTCCCATCTTACCTCTTCATGTGCTAGTACATCCTGCAGGTCATGCCACAGTAATGAACAGAGATCTGTGTTCCTTTTGCAGCCTTGTAGTGCTGTATCCGTGGGTTCATGTAGTTTGTCCAGCCGGTCCTCATAATTGATCTTGTTTTAACATAATGTAAAGGGGTAATTTTAACAGTACTAGGTTATTAAGACTTCAAGATTCTTTGTATTCTTAGTGGCTTTGTGTGTAGTAATATTTGTTAAAATGAAACTTCAGTTTTAAAGCATCTCAAAAAGAGCTTTTCAAACTTAGTTTATATTTCCTTGTAGTTTTGTTGCTCTTCAACTAATTATTCACCATAGTGATAATTTTTAATGTAGTTTGTAGCATACATGTTACATTACTCAGTTTGAACTGTGAATACTTTTTATCTAGTGAGAAATAGAGTTGTAATTGAAGTCAAATTATTTTAATGTATGGGATTCACCATTTTTTGGTCTTTGTTATCTTTTATGTATATTAGTAATTTTTTTTTTTGCAAGAGAGACCTGAATGTATCTTATTCTCTGTTCTATTCATTTATTTTCCATGTGATTTGTCAAAAATTCCACTATCATGACTTTGCCGTAACCGTGGAAATGGCCAAGTCCACATGTGAGTTATTGCCACTAGTTGAGTGTGGTTTCTATAGAATGATCTTCCACTATCTTGAGTGTGCACCTAAGGAGGAAAGAGAGTTGCTGACATTGCTGTGCGAATTCTTTTTGTTTATTTATCTCTCTGGGTTTTATGGGAATATAAATCTTTCAAATAACCCCTAAAAACAATGTAACTAAGTAAACATATATTATCAAGACTTGTTTATTGCTGACACACTCTGCCAGCAGGAAGTTCTCTGAGTTACTTGGTCTCTCTGTGTGTAGCTGATTCTTGTTTCCCTTGTGTCTTCTAGTGCATCCCACTCTTTGTCCAACTCGTTCTGGAGAGATTGACCCGAGGGGTCAAAACGAGTGAGCTCCGCACAATGTGTCTGCAGGTTGCAATTGCTGCCCTGTACTACAACCCTGACCTGCTACTGCACACCTTAGAACGACTTCAGCTGCCTCACAACCCTGGACCCATCACTGTACAGTTTGTAAATCAGTGGATGAATGATACAGATTATTTTCTTGGGTATGTGCCATTTATTTATTTTTAAATTTTATTTATTTATTTTTTTTGCAGCACCAGGGATTGAACTTACAACCTCGTGCCTGCAAGACAGGCGCTTAAGCCATTGAGCCAAACTCCCAGCCCTAGTTTTTTTGAGGCAGGGTCACAGTATGTGCCTCAGGCTGACCTTCCACTTGCGTTGTAGCCCAAGCGGGCCTTGAACTCACAATGCTCCACCTACCTCAGCCTCCTGAGTGCTGGGATTAAAGGCATGCGCCACCACGCCCAGCTGTTTTTTTAACTTAATTTAATTTAACTTTATTTTTATTTTTTAATTTAAGCAAAAAAAAAAAAGTCACGTATAAGAAAGACAAAAAGCAAAAGAGACAAACGACTAGAGTAAATGCACAGTAGTAACATTACAGGTTTACAAAACAGGATGATAGAAACTTGGCAATGGCTGCAATATTGCGTATTGTTATCTTTAAAATGGTTATTTACATTAACAGATATAGACATGTAAAATTGATCTAATCATGAGATTAATTGTTCTTTATCAATAACGAATACATTCAGCAGTGTGTTCGTTTTAGTTATCTTACATATACATATATACAGATTTATATCTTTTCCTTTTCCCTTCCCTCTTTTCCCCTTTTGTTTTTTAATTTTAAAGAGAATAAAACCAAACAAAATGAAACAGAATAAAGCCAATCAAAACAAAACAATGAAAGCAATACAGAACTTCAAAATGAGATAAGAAATCAACAGTGGCTACCATACGGCCTCTTGCTATCTTCAGAATAGCTGCCCATACCACCAGACATAATAAAATCAAACAGAACAGAGTAAATCAATCAAAACAAAACAATGACACTGATACACAACTTCAAAACAAGATTATAGGAAATCAACAATTGTGCCTTTTAGATTTTATGTAACTTTAGTATTTCTAGGAAGTTTACTTTTTAATATGTACATGTGCAAAAATAATTGGGAGATGCATTTAGTGGACTGTTAATAATATTTAATAGTTAAAGAATTAAGACTGTGTTTCAGCAATGTAATCTAATAAAAGGATGCAGCCTGGGAAAATTAAGAGGCTTCCACCCACTTGCTTTTCACTTATGCATGTCACTATATCTAGGCAATAAGAGTTAAATGTCTGTCTGGATTCTGTGACTATCAGTGTCTGTGGCTAAACATTGTGAATGGAGTCAGGTTTCTCAGGAAGGTCCCAGTCAGGCAAAGATACAATGTGCTGAGTGTCCCCAGATGTTTATAGTGCTCTGCAGATCTCGGGGGCGCCTGTTCTCAAGTGTGGGGTTGGAGGAGTGTTGGCTGCATCTCCAGTGCTGCACATATAGGACAGTTTGGCTTTGTGGGAAGCACTCTCTTAGTATTCAAACATAAGAAAAGTGAGGTCCCAAGTCATGGGTGTGTGCCCATCCTGGCTGAAGCAAACACGGTTGTGACTGTGTGGTACTGGGATTTGAGCTAGAACGCTGTGTAATCTGTTTTGAAGTACTGAAGATAATTAATGCTCTTTTTAAGTTTTATAATGTATCACTGAAGACTGTTGAGAGGAGTAGACATCTAGCAGAAGTTAGCATGCTGCCATGTGGGTGGGAGATGGCCGAGGTCCAGATTAGGCTGCTAGTGTAGGATCCTGGTGAACATACTTACAAGATGCTGTGGTGTGTCTTATTCTGTCTGCTTTGTAGGACACTGTTTGTCTTGGTTACTCTTGTTGCTGAGGCAAAATACCTGACACCCATAGTTAGGGAGGAAAGGTTTATTGTAGCTCACAGTTTGTAGAGGTTCTGGCATCAGATTCCCTAGCACAGTGGTGGCAAACCTTGCACGTGTGCTGCAGCCGATTGTTTATCATTGAAAGCTCAGAAAGTTTCACCCTCACTGCCCTAGATCCAGCCACCTTTGAAAAACCCACCTGTGGCCACATGAGGCTTTTGGACATCTAGATAAAAACCACAACACAGGTGTTTATGCTGTATTAAGATTTGTTGTTAGAGCTGGGTGTGGTGGTGCACGCCTTTAATCCCAGCACTCTGAGGTAGGTGGAGCATTGTGAGTTCGAGGCTGGCCTGGGCTACAATGTGAGCGCAAGGCCAGCCTGAGCTACATAGCGCAACCCTGCCTCAAAAAACTAGGGCTGGGAGTTTGGCTCAGTGGCTTAAGCGCCTGTCTGGCAGGCGTAAGGCTGTGAGTTTGATCCCCGGTGCCGCAAAAAAAAAAATAGATTTGTTGTTAAAACCTTGAAGAGCATACTACAAAGGCCGGGCTTTGTGGTGCATGCCTTTAATCCCAACACTTAGGAGGCTGAGGTAGGAGGAGCATTGTGAGTTCAAGGCCGGTTTGGGCTACAACGCAAGTGCAAGGCTGGCCTGGGCTTCATAGTGTGACCCTGTGTCAAAAAACTAGGGCTGGGAGTTTGGCTCAGTGGCTTAAGCTCCTGTCTGGCAGGCGTGAGGCTGTGAGTTCAATCCCCAGTGCCGCAAAAAAAAAAAAAAGCATACTACAAAAAGAAATCATACTAAAAGTTATCTCCCTCAAAGATTTAAAGAGTAGAGGTTTGTTCATGCAGTTGTGTTGGTATTCATACGTGTTTTTCAGTATTTGTAAGCAGTTTTTCAGAGAGATCTGGCTGTGCTTCTTAGCTGTGACGTAGAGGGCCCATCCTTATATCATGCTTTGGATTCTGTAGAGGCCTACTAAAAAGTCCTCTTCCTGTTGCACCTGGTGTGTACTCCCTAGTCAGGGGCTACATGAGTGAGAAAACCTTCAGGTCAGTACAGGGTGTGTCATGTACTCCTTGGGCATTAGTGACTTAAATAAGCAACATGAATAATGAAGAATGACAGTAGCTCATAATGTACTCATCAGTTTGTTCCAGTCTCATTTTAAATAAATCATGGCAAGTGAGTTTTTCTTTTAAGAGTGTCATCGCGACATAGTAGCCTTTTATTTATTTATTTTTTATTTTAATTTTTTTTGCGGCACCAGGGATTGAACTCACAACCTCATGCCTGCCAGACAGGCGCTTAAGCCACTGAGCCAAACTCCCAGCCCTAGTTTTTTGAGGCAGGGTCGCACTATGTAGCTCAGGCCAGCCTAGTGCTTGCGTTGTAGCCCAAGCTGGCCTCGAACTCACAACGCGCCTCCTACCTCAGCCTCCCGAGTGCTGGGAGTAAAGGCATGCGCCACCACACCCGGCTTCATAGTAGCCTTTTAATATCTTTAGCTTGTAACACTTTCAAGAAGCTCTTTATAGAAAAATGTCTAATGTAGAATAGGCCAGTTTTCCTTCAGAATTAAACTCTTTATGTTGTGCTGTAGCAGAGGTTGCTGATAGATTTACTTACAGCCATTAAGATCAGCACACTAGACGCGAGGTTTGTGAACATGCTTTTGGCGCTTGGGTTAGTGTAGAGTGCGTACACCAAGAAACATTGAAGACCAGTCTCATGGTGGAGAAATCTGGGGAACTTTATTTTTTTCCCATTGTATAGGAATTTGTGCTGTCAATTGCAGGTGTTTCTGCTTCAGCAACACTCATTATGCCAACACTTAGTGACTTTGCATATCACAAATTGATATTACAGCAAGATTCTTCATCATAATTTCGAGTTCCCATAGGTCTTTGATGGTAATGATTGGTTTATAAAATTTGCTTTATATTGCACTTCATCCAGTACAAAATTGGGGCTATTTATAAACCTGATGAATCTTAGAATATGCTTTGGGTATTTCTTTTAATAGTTTCCCTGGGTGTTGTCTTTTATTGCATTTTTCATGTCTACATTTTTTTCTTCACTGTTTACAGGCATCATGACCGAAAGATGTGTATAATAGGACTGAGTATCCTCCTGGAATTACAAAACCGTCCTCCTGCAGTGGACGCTGTGGTGGGACAGATCGTTCCCTCAATTCTTTTCCTTTTCCTTGGCCTAAAGCAGGTCTGTGCTACTAGACAACTGGTAAACCGAGAAGATCGTTCAAAAGTAGAAAAAGCTGATATGGAAGAAAATGGTAAATAAAGTTTTCCAATTACAATGCATGTTGAAATTGATTTTGAGTAGAGCTTACGCTTTCTTTGAATTTTACATTGTTTGGAGTCATTAAGAAGATTTAAATTCATTGGGCTGCCACACATGTAACAAATATTACTTATAATTAGTTACCTCAAGTGGGATAAATTTAGCTTTTTGTATCTTGAGACTTAAAACTGTCATGATTTTTAGGTACAGCCTAATGGATGTTGTTATAGATTGGGAAATATGTTTGTAACAGAAGCAAATGGTCTTGGTTGTAGATTAGGAACCTACTGTTTCATTTTCTTGTTTGTGCTAATAGATTTAAGGCAGAAACCTTGAATTAAATGAACCACTAAGAACAGAAGTGTCAGGGCAATGGATTGGTAAAGAGTGTCTGATTAAAAAAAAAAAAAAAAAAAAAAACTACTTAAGTGATTGCTCTTCAAAAATTGTAAGTGCTTTAAATATAAAGTCAGAGGAAAGCACATAAAGATGATTTGCTCAACTGAGAGATTGTTAGTGCCGAGCCTGTCAGACCATTATTTAATTTAATGATGAGCTTCATGCTGGGGACCAACTTCATGCTGGGACCAGGGAGTCCCACTTCTTACGTAGTTTTTTCTCTTCTGTTTTGTTTTGTTTTGTTTTGTTTGTTTGTTTGTTTCTTTTTTGCCAAGAAAGATCAAAATTCTTCTAGAAAAACATAGATTTTATGCTAAATTCTGCGATTTGAGCAAGTATAGATTCAAAATACTTTTCACCTAGTTGGCAGCTTGTTCATGTACAAGGGAGTTAAACTGCCTTTCTCCTCCCAATATGAAACACCTTCTAATTTGTTTTTCTGAATTCAAAGTAGGTCTTTTGAAGTAACATTTCTTTCTAGATGTTTCTTTTTATTATGTAGAGGGAACTAAACCTGTATCAATAATGGTAGAATTCTTTTTTCAGTATGTTATGTTCTCTAATTTCTTGCGTTCCTATTTATTAGTTTCTAACTAATGGCTAGAAAGAGAAATTTCTAGTTATGTCCCCATTCTGGCTTGTTAAATTTCCCACTAAAGTGTAGAATGACTGCCTAGCAAATATTATTTCTTATTATCTTTGTAATCATACCTTTGACATTTTTTTTTTTTAACACATTTGGTCCAAAACTATGGTTTCTTGCCTTATCCCTAAAGCTACCTGTGTTTAATCCAGTGGTTTCAGTAGAGCATGTTTTATGGGACCAGTTTTAGATTAATATTGCCTGGTTTGGATTTGCTACAGGGTTTTCTTCTTAGGTTGATGTTTATTCTGCATTTACTGCCTTCTGACTACAGACTTTCAGCTACATTGCGCATCTAACTGAACAGATTAGTACTGAAAATAAGTGATGCATAATTTGGTTTTTTACTTTTCTAAACCATGTGTAGCTACTTTATTTTTCTTTACTTTTTATATTTTTGTTATTTCTGTGAAAGAAATGACCACCTCATTTGAGCATTTCTGAATAGTTCATAATATGCTTAATTAAGAGACCTTAATTCAGCCAGAGGTCGTTGTTATTTAAGACATGCACAGACTGCACAATCATTTTGTCTTTTTTGACAAAGAAATTATGGGGAATCTGCAGTTAAATAGTATTTTTGTATTAATGGGGCAGCCATAGCGTAACAGTAATGCTCAGCTGGACCACGGGTTTAGGGACGTTATTTTCAAAGGGGATGAAGACATTGTCAATTTGGCGAACTACAATAAAGTTTTTTTTTTTTAATAATTCCAGGTAAGATTATGTGGTAAAATTCCATTTCCAGAGTATTTTGTAATTTTTTTTAATAGAATCTTATGTCCTTTTGTGTTTGATTCCTTTTGAATGATTAACGGATTTACAGAGGAGATATCCAGTGATGAGGAGGAGACAAATGTGAGTGCTCAAGCCACGCAGTCAAATAACAGGAAAGGCGAGGAGGAGGAGGAGGACGACGATTGGGATGAAGAGGTGCTGGAGGAGACTGCCCTGGAAGGGTTCAGCACGCCGCTCGACCTTGACGACAGTCTGGATGAATATCAGTTCTTTACACAGGCTCTGCTGAGTACGTCTTTATGCATCTTGAGATACTTTTTCTAAACTTTCTTCATGGTAGAGGTTGTCTTGAGATCTGCCCAAAAATTGGTCCAGACTCTTTTAAGAATACATTCTTATTACAGAAATATCTAAACATATGCAAAATGAGAGAATAGTGTAATGAGACATTCATCAGCCAGTCCTAGCAGCTTCATTGTTGTAAAGTATGTGACAGGGTGAGCTTGTAGCTTATCCTCGCAGAAGAATTTCCGGAGTATCTACAGATACTGTTTATCCTCTTGGCATAAATGGGCAGGCATTGTCACAGAGAAGTACTTCTGGCACACTTCAGACTTGTGGTCACACACCTATTAGTAATTCACAATTCCTATGGAAGTGAACTGATCCACTTGCCTTACAAGAGGGGCTCCTCACTACTTAAGCAATTGACCAATTTTATAGAGCAAAAGACACCATAAATATAAAGTACTAGCTGGGTATGATGGCACACGCCTGAAATCTGGGCACTAGGCAGGCTGAGGCAGGAGGATTGCTGTGAGTTCAAGGGCAACCTCAACTACATAGCAAAACCCTGTCTCAAAAAGACAGAAAAAAAAAGAAAAAATATAAATACATACACACATACATTATATATCTATACACACACATATGACTCATTAAAAATTGGAAGAAAATATTTGTCTTACAATATGCAATTTTCCAGCCAGATGTGGCACATGCCTGTAAAGTCAGCACTCAGGAGGCTGAGGCAGGAGAATCGCTGAGAGTTTGGGGCCAGCCTGGGCTATAGAGTGAGTTTAAGGCAAGCCTGAACTGCATAGCAAATCCCTGTCTCAAACAAACAAAAAAAACTATCTACTATCTATCTATCTATACACACACACACACACACACACACACACACACAAGATATGCACTATTCAAACCCCTTCTGCAGATGGATAAGCGTAGTAAACTAGTACACAAATGTGAGGTTTAAATAGAAACTTTACAGAATAATAATGAACCAATGAAAATATTTACAAAATTATTAGTCAAATGAATGAGAAAAAGCCCACTAATGTTTATGATTTGTTTTTTGAACAAGGTGAGCATTTTTGCATAGAAGATATTTTTACTAACAAGACAGTACTCGTGTAACATACTGATATTATTCAATGTTGCTGCAAATACCATTAATGGGGATAAAACGCCTCTGTGCTTTTATTGAAAGTTAGCAGGAACACAGGGAATAGTACTGCCAGTGTGAGGACAGAGAAAGAAGTGTAAATGTGGAGGGGGAGACGCCAGGGTGCTCCCAGACTTGTTTCCAGACCTGGTGCACGTCCTAACCACTGGGGAACTTTTTGGCTGGGCTACAGCCTCAGGCTATGCACAGCAGGGTAACGATGCCCTGCATGGTGCTTCATTGGCATCTTAGTGCCGGGACACAGGGGCCGCCACTTGGGGAAGGACAGAGGCCCTTGCCTCACCGTGGAGTGTTACTGAGTGCGTCTGCAGGGATCTGACCTGCCCTTGGTAGTTGTCAGGTGATGACATGCAAAAGCGGGGGTGGGTGGGGGGGTGGCAATCTGAATGTGGGGACTCAGTATTACACGATTGTTGATTTGAATGGTAGGGTGCTTGCTTAGGCAACACATATACTAAAAAAAAAAAAAAAGTGGTGGGGGGTGGAGGGTGCAGTTTTATGCAAAGAAGAGGATAGGTGCAGTCAAAGAGTCGAGGGTGTTAAGGTGATTTTTTTTTTTCTGTAAGTACTGGCCTTCATACTCAGCCACACTCACAACCCTTTTTTTTTTTTACTCTTGACTTTGAGACAGGGTCTTGCTAAGTTGCTCAGTTTCCAGGCTGGGCTTGCACTTTTGATCTTTCTGCCTCAGCCTCCCAGAGTGCTGGGTTTACAGGTGTGCACTGCCATACCTGCTAAAGGTGCTAAAGGTTCACAGTGGTTACCTGGGAGACTAATAGAAACAGTGATGGAAATGGGGACATAAAGAGGGTTGGAATGAAAAAGTTAACTTTGCTTTTAGTTGTGTTGTGTTCGCGGGGAGCTATTGAAATGGGAAGGCCCAGTAGGTTAAGGGAAGACTCAGCCCTAAGGTGCAGATTGGCGTCTTGCTATGGAAGCCGTGCTGCAGCTGCAGGTCCGGGAGTCCCACAGGAGGATGGTTGACGTGGTACTCCAGGTGTTCCCTAGACCAGACCTCGGGGATGCTCCTGATTAGTGAGCTCTGGACAGAAGGCAGAGGAGGCAGAGACTGCCCAGAGCAGAGCTCAGCAGGGGCCTGCCGTCCTTGCTGCTCAATAGTGGAGTCCTAAGAGGGTGCTCAGACGAGGCCCTGTGTGTCACTCGGGCCCTCAGGCTTTGATTATGGCACTCATTTTCTCTGAGGTAATAATTGTCTCTGGACTCTGTCCTCTCCTCCTCATGCACCCCTGAAACAACAGCTGTGCAGAGTCGGGATGCTGCCTGGTACCAGCAACTGATGGCCCCTCTGAGTGACGACCAGAAGAGGATGCTGCAGGAAGTGTATACGTTGGCAGAGCACCGAAGGACAGTGGCAGGTCAGTTGGTCACCTCCATAGTGGCATGCATGTGGCATAGTGCTGGGGGTCAGCCTTCTTTGATGTGCCAGGTGGCACCCAAATACTATTTTTTAAATTGTTAGAGGTGGGATGTGGTGGCATATGTCTGTAATCCCAGCACTCAGGAGGCTGAGGCAGGACAATCTTTGCAAGTTCAAGGCCAGCCTGGGATACATAGTGAGACCGTATCTCAAAAAAAAAACAAAAGAAAACTTTAGAGACTAGTCCTTCATGATAATGAAGAATTGTCATTGTTGAATAGTTGTTTATTAACCACCCATCATAATTCCTTTGCTCTGCAAAAACCTGTGCTTCATTAATTCTTACAAGGAGCTTGTACTCGTTAGTCAGCTTTCTGTTGCAGTGACAAAATACTTGAGAAAATCAGCTTCTAAAGGGGAGCAGGCATTTTGGCTTGAGATTCCAGTCCACGTCCCATGGCTCTCTTGTATTTGGGCCTGTGACGAGGCAGTGCTTCATGGCAGGAGTGTGTGGCTCAGGAAACCTACTTCCCTCAAGGCTGCTGGGGAGCAGAGAAAAAGGAAACAGGGCCGGTGTCCCAGTGTGCCCTTCAGGGGACCATCTCAGTGACCATGCTCCCCTTCTTCCTTCTCCTCCTCTCCCCCCTCTTCCTTGTGCCCACGTCCTGAGACCTCGACTGCCTCTGGTCACAGGCTGGTGACCAAGTCTTTAGCATGGGGCCTTTGGGGGACATTCAGGAGCTGAACCTGGACATATTCTCTGTCATTATTTGTTGGGCTTTCTGTGTTGGTAACTATTATTTTTCAGTTTTAAACTGGATAATGAATTCTTTTATATTGAGGTTATTCTAGTCACTCTTAGGTTATCAATGGAAAAGATTTTGCAAAAAAAAAAAAAAAAAAACAAAAAACGTTAGGACCCGTGAGTTGTGCATCTAGAGTTAGAGCTCTGGTTCTCTCCCAGAGACCCAGCCCTTCAGGTTGTCTGTGAGACGTTTGGGTTTCCTTTCATCCATGGAGACGGAAGCTATTGAGATCCAGCGTTGAGGCTTGTTTTTGTTTCACTCATTTGAAGCAGTTTTTGATGTGGGTCTGTTAAAGGCTGACATTAACTTTGGCAGAGTAACTAACACTAGGGGTCTTCACAGGTCTGAGTGGATGACAGTGATGGTGAACCTGTCAGAGCTTTTGGTGATACACAGCTGGCTGCAGCGTGTGTGCCGTAGATTGGCCATCCTTGCTTTATAAAGAATCTGGCTGTCGGGTTATTTCCAAGTTTGTCATCTTAAATACTCTTCTGTTTTTTTTCTTTCTTTCTTTTTTAAACAAATACTAGAGGCAAAGAAGAAGATTGAGCAGCAGGGCGGCTTCACATTTGAAAACAAAGGCATTCTCTCTGCGTTTAACTTCGGGACTGTGCCCAGCAACAACTGAAATGAGGACATCGACTGACCACTGTCACCGCTGTGCGTGATTCCACAGGGTCTGAGGGCAGGGGTGGGGCTGAGGGTTGCTTTTCAGGGCCTCCTGCCACACCAGTTCCTGCCTGGCACCCGGCAGCGCTTCTCTCCACTCCTTTCCCTGAGGCCCTTCCCACCCTGAGAGCTGAGTTTTCAGCACCTACTGTAACGCAGGACGGTAAGGAAGAAGAGAATCACTGCGCTGAAAAGACAGCCGTCTGCTCCACAGGCTGAAAGCCCTGGTGGTTTTTAGAGGATTGGATCAACTTGCACGTCTCAGGTTTTTGCCATGCAGAATCAATAGATTTATGCGGATAACAGTGCCTTCTGTTGTACATGAATTATCAGAAACATTTTTTGGAGTGCATTGCAATTTTTTAACGCATAAAACATATTTCTAGATATAATGTAAACCTTGGTTACATGTTGACTTATTCTGCATTTTACTCTGTGAAATTTACTGTTAGGCAGTTAGCTGCAGGTCACTCTGGTTTCAAAACCACCCCTGCTCTCTGCACCCACCTGACCCCTGCCCTGCCGCAGGGTGCTGTCTTCAGGAGTTGTAAAATATGCACTGGCTCGGTTTTTCATATGTTCTGTGGCTTTTTAAAGAAGTGTCTTATTCCCCTTTTTACCATATTTTTCTACCTTGGAAGGGGTGGTATTTCTTTTGGAATCGGCAAACCCCTGTATCTGTTTCCTTTCCAGCCTGGTCAGGGTGAGTGCAGGAGGCGGCAGTTGCTCGGCAGCATGTGGCAGGGCCTCTCTGGTCACTGCGTTAGCAGCAAGTCTGAGTGGGCTGTGACTTGCATCTGTGCAGTGAATTCACCCGCTGCGCTTATAGCGGCAGGCGTTCCGTCTGTCTTTCTGGACGGGGCTCACGTCTTCAGTGATTCATCATTCCAGCTGCGTCAGGCCAGGGTCCAAAGTATTTTATAATGGCATTTTTTTAATTTAACAAAAGAGCCAAACAAATCTAATTTCCTGCTTTCTCACACATCTGATGTTTTTCCTACCTAGTTTGTTTTAGTCATTATAGCTCAGTTTGGCTTCTTAAATTTTCCAAGCATTGAGTATGTTGGTGTTGGTCGTCATTCTTGATGTAAGACGATCTATAGAGAATATTGCAGATGGAAGGTTTTTCTGAATTATTCAAGACCGAAACATGGAGTGCGTGTTTTCATTCAGTACAATGAAGTGTACCTTGAGAACTTAGCACGTTATGGGGTGTGATAGTTTCCTTTATTTTTTTTGTGTGTGTGGAATGTCTGCAGGTCACACTTCCCATCTGTGACTGGTAGAAGTTTTCCCAGGTGCTTCCCCTGTTACCATCCCTTATTCACATTAAGTGTTTAAAATTTTAGGTTATTTAAGTAATTTGTATAGAAGTAGCTTGGAAAGCCGTGATTTGGGAATTAAACGAGCCTCTGCTGTCCCCCCTGCTGCTGGGCGCTGGAGCCCAGCACCTGTCCCCACCCCAGCAAGGAGAAGACGGCAGGAGGTGTCTTGGAGAGTCTCGGGATGCCGCGTCCCACATGGTTTAATTTTAAGGTAAAGACAATGCCTTCACACTGGATTGTACAAGGCATGTGATTTTAGAGCTTTATTTTGTGATGTATTGTCTTCTGCAGTATTAAAGGGAAAGAAGTATTAATGTGCATCATTTTATCTTGTTTTTAAGCCAGGGTAGTTGTGTGATTTTGTTACCAGCAGTGCTAACCCAAATGCCACCTGGTTACCTTGGAAATGCAGGAACTTACATGAATGTACTGTAAAATAAAATGCGAACTGATCCCCGGGATTGCGGTCTCTCCTGTGTGAAGCATTCTCTTAGAGGCAGAGGTGGCTTAGGTGGGCGGTGACTTCTGGGGCCTCAAGCAAGGTGACTTTATCTGGGAGGCCACAGGTTTGCAGACGTAGGGTTGCAGGGCCTGTGGAACTAGGGAATGATTGAGTGCCTAGGCCCATTTATCACCCAGGCCTCCAGACAGAAGCTTGGGGAAAGCACAGGTCACTGAACTGCAGCAGCACATGGCAAGAAGGGAAAGGGTGAATGGCTACACGCACGAGGAGTAGCCCGGATGGGTTGGGAAAACTCCAGCCTTTTGATTCCTGATACATCTCCCCACCTCTGAAGTATGTTCAGGCCAACCTGAGTCAGTGCATTTTAAATCAGTGACAGTTTCTAAGGTCAAAAACAGTTATTTCACTGGGCATGGTTGCACTCACCTGGAATCTCAGCACTTGGGAAGCTGAGGCAAGAGGGTCACCATAAGTTCAGGGTCAGCCTGGGTCATTGAGTGAACTCAAGGCTGGCCTGAACTACAAAGTGGGACCCTGTCTCAGAAAAAGAAAAATAGAAAAAACAACAAAACAACAAAAACTTGCCCTTTAAGTAGTAGAATCAACTATTACACAGTTTTCTATATAGGAGACTGAAAACTACACTAAATCCGTGGAGGAAATCACAGGACCCTTGGCCATATGTTCAGGCCATGTGTGCACACACGTGCACACATGATTCATCTATGCAAACAAATCCAGATGCACCTTCCCTGTCTTTCCTGTACTCCCCACTGGGTTGAACGTATGCTGCTGGTCCTGGCCAGGCTGGGAACGTTTTGAGCAGTCGCCAGTGAGCGGGGTTGTGGAATGGGACGCTTTGCCCTTTGTGGCTGGGTGTGCTCAGAGAGAAGCACAGCAGTTCCTGCTGGTCTGCGGGTAGCAGTGTTGCTGGTGGCTGGGGAGGCCAGCCGACCTGCTGGTGGAGGAGGGAAAGGGCTGTGTGGTGGGGAAGGGGAGAGCCATGCCCATTCCCTGTGGGTGAAAAGTGGTTCACCTGGAGCTCAAGAAAGCAGTTTCCATACTGCAGGGGCCTTGAGACTTCCCACAGGATCTGGAACTTAGGGGGCTAGAAACAACCGGGTAGAGACTCCCTAGAGGAGCTCCCACAGGCTTGAAGGGAGAACCTGAGAGATGGGAGCTTCACAGCAGGGTCTCGTGGGCGCCTCTCCAGTGTGGGTCTCGTCCCAGCATACACTTCTGCTGCCTAGGGAGTGAGGACAGAACCCTCTCTGTCCCTGGCAGTCAGACTCCTGGATCTTTCCTGCAGCTGCCCCTTCTTGCCGATTCTCATGCAGTCTGATTCTTCCAGTCTCCCCATCTCCCGGAGCATGCCAGGAGCTAGAATTCCCCTTTTCTCATCACTGTTGTTTTGCCTTGAATTGCTCTCATTGCTTGACTAATGTTACAGACTTACAAAGTATTTCATAGACATGTTTATGGTACTCATAATGTCTTGCATTGTGGCCAGCATGGTTAATAGAGTGAGCAAATGGATAACTGAGTATCTGAGGCTCTGCCACAGAGCTTGGAGCCTAGAAGCATATCGTGGATACAAACAAGACCCAGAGGCAGTGGGCTCCTGGGGAGGCCTTCACTGTAAGAGAGGAGTGCGGGGTCACTCTGAGCCTGCTTCCTGTTACTGTATCCAGTGCAGTCTTCATGTGCTGGGGCATTCAAGGTAGTTTTGTTTTTTTTCCTCCTCAGCTGTTTTCCTTTAGCTTCATGACATAGCAGCCCTTTCTCTTAACTCCTCTTCCTCTCTACTTAATTTCTAAGCTTTCTATCCCAATCACATGCACTGCCTCCCTCTGCATACACGAACACCGCATTTCACTGATTCTGTCTTTAGAATATATTCCAAGTCTTTCCTTCTTTGCATATTACCTCAGTGGAAGTGACTGCTGTCTCTGGTAGTGGTACTAGTATCTCTAAGTCTCAGAACTTACATGCCTGCTCCTGCATCCTGCCTCACTGTCCTTACCTGTTCACACAATACAAGGAGGAGGTTTCAGGAGGCACCCACCAAGATGGTAGCAGCCTCACTAGGGGTTCCTCTAGCTCAGCACCAAGGCCCATCCTTGGGTTAGATGAGACCTGAAATGTTGCTTACCCAGGGAGACACAAAGTAAGGATGAACCCCCATCTAGCGTGTGGAGCAGTTTCTCATGCAGCTGGCATGGGCAATCCAATCCTGAGCCAGTGGAGAGAACTGGCCTCCCAGTCCCACTGCAGGAAGCCATCTCCAAAGCATGTGCATCTGTGGGGACCTAACATACTTAGTCTAAAGGAGTTTCTTTAAACTATGATTTTGAGTCTCTCCCCGCAAGGGCAAAAGTTCGGTCCACCTGATGTCATGGCTTCCCTTTTTGGCTGGGAACAAGTCCTAAGCTGTGCAGATTTAAGTGGGCGCTCAAGTGACAGCTGATGCTCTCCATGGGACTTGAAGTCTTAGACTCAGGCCAAGAAGCAGCCCAATGGTGGCTTTTTCTCCCCCACCCTCAGAGTAGCTTATAAACAAAGCCTCAGTGCCCTGCTTGTCCTTCTCTCCTACTTAGGATAGCACCTGTCAGAGAATTCAAGCCCTCTAATGTTTCCCTACCCTGATGCTAGGATGTTAGGAAGGATGGGGAAGGCAGGGAGGAGAGGAGCTGGTGCGTCCCACCATGCGTGGGCTTTCCTTGTTAGTGATCTGTACTTAGCTAAAACCTCCAGATTTCTAAGAAACTGAGGTCTTCTTATGTGTTACAGGCCCTCAGAGACACACATCTTTGGGGGTAGATTTTTGAGTAAAGCCCAGCTGTTGTGTACAACTTCTTTTCTTGCTTCCCTGATAATAGCTATGTACCAGGAACGAAGAGGCTGTTCTGGGCATGAAACAAAATAAAACACCTGTGCACGCATGCACACTCACACACACACACACACACACACACAGAGTGGCTGCCCCAGGCAGTTCTATGCTGGGAGATGGGGTGGGCTGTATGTGTGGCGTGACCCAGGGTTGGGGTGCATCTGTGGTGTGACTTAGTTGGGACAGGCCGCTCATGCAGCCTGACACCCATTTGGGGTGTGCCCATGGCATGACCCTGGTTCCCATGTTTTCTTTTTCTGGTCTTTATCTCTTTCCAGAAGTACACAAGAGAGATCTTAAAGGCATGTAGTAAATCTTATATGATTACTAACTCAATGTCTATATCTAAAACATCACCTTTAAGATATATTTTATGAACTCGGGACCAATTTAAGATACAAGATTTTAAAAAGTTGACTTTTTTCCAAAGCCGAATTAGTAAAAAGACAAAATCTCAAAGCTCTTCTCTCACCTTCTCACTCGTACAGGTTGTAAGTCTATAGTGTTAACAAAAAAGGTAATCAGAGTAGCTTGCAAATAAAAGATGGTTGTATAGCATAAAGATTATGTATGATTGGGTTGCTGTGTTGTGTCTCTGTGTGTCAATTTTCAAGTAAATCTGCTATTTTAGTTGATACGGATAAGTAGACACTCACAATATAGCCCAGATATCTTTGTTCACATGGCTTAACAGTGAGTTAACAAGCTAAGAATAAAGACATCTTTACAGTTGGTAACATATTTCCATATAGCTTATTAGCTGAGATAATACCAAAAATTGGTTTTATAAATGCAGTGTCTATTATTGTTTTTGTACAATAAGTTAGAGTTTTTCCTTGGTTAAAGATAATATGTATGGCCCAAAAAAAATATGTATGGCCGAGCGTGGTGGCACACACTTGTTATCCCAGCACTTAAGAGGCTGAGGCAGGAGGATTGCTGTGAGTTTGAGGCAGTCTAGACTACATAGTGAGACCCCATCTCAAAAACAAAACAAAACAAAACAAAACTGATCTGTATAGCTTAAAGTGTTAAGTGCTATGATTTGGTTTTCATGAGTCATCTAAAGCAATTGTTAGGAAGTATTTCAGTTGGCTGTAATTAAAAGGTTAAACTTTCTAGGTCTAAAGCAATCAGGTTTTCTTAAAAGGCAGGTTCTACGTTTTACTAAGACAGTTTCTTGTGATTTTCATTGTTAGGCTTTTAGTTACTTAGAAACTTGAGTTTTAAAAGTTGAAGATTGTTTAAGTATTGGCTTGTAAAGTGTTTTAAATAATCAATTTATGAACTACTCTTATCTTAGTCTATAATACACCATATATATATCTGAAACTATCTGAAACTATACATACATATATATATATATATATATATATATATATATATATATTCTCCACCTGAAAGCAAGATATGCTGTGAGCATAAGTTTTAAGTTTATATGAAGTTATGCCTACATAAATTTAAGCTGGGTGTGGTGGCACACACCTGTAATTCCAGCACTCGGGAGGCTGAGGCAGGACAATTGCTGTGAGTCTGAGGCCAGCCTGGGCAACATAGTGAGTTCAAGACCAACCTGAACTGCATAGTAAGACCCCCATCTCAAACAAACAAACAAACACATACCCCCACAACTACATAAGTTTAATATATACAAAATAACTAATAAGTGTTCCGTTTTATACAATATATGTCTAGTAATTAAATATAAAATAATTTTTTTGGCATCTCTTTAAATTTGGTTCTGCCATTTAAAGCTTGATCTACATCTGCTGGCTTTGATGAAATGAGCATTTTTTGTTATTGTATAAATGAGATACACTTGACTTGTATATTGGGTAATATGTCTATGAGTGGTCATTAACAGTTTCCTAAATCTAAAGATGTCCTTTAATTCTTTTGCTATAGATATACCCTATAAACCTGTTAAAGGAATATAAATTTAGCCTTCAGAGTAAAAACTAAGTAAATATATGTAAAGATTTCTATAGAACTGTGATGCTAATTATTGTTAACCTCATGGTATATTACATATATTTGTGTTTTCCCAAATGAAATATATAGGTTTTTTAAGATGTAGGATTTGAGAAAGACATCTTATTATACTGATGATCTCCAAACTACAGTTGTTCATGATGATGGACCTTTTCAGATTTATATTTATGTGGTTGTTATATAATCATGTTATGATAGGTATGCCTATGCCTTACACAGGCGGGGCAATGTCATTATAATGATTAGAAGCTGGGCATGGTGGCGCACACCTTTAATCCCAGCACTCCAGAGGCTGAGGTAGGAGGAGCCTTGTGAGTTCAAGGCCAGCTTGGACTACAGCGTGAGCACAAGGCCAGTCTGAGCTACATAGTGTGACCCTGCCTCAAAAACACTAGGGCTGGGAGTTTGGCTCAGTGGCTTAAGTGCCTGTCTGGCAGGCATGAGGTTGTGAGTTCAATCCCTGGTGCCACAAAAAGAAAAAAAAAATGATTAGAGATACTAATAACCTGTAAAGTATGTCTGTAAGCAAGTATGTTCTACTTAACTGGCACTCTATTGAAAGGTATCAAATTTAGGTAATCATTTATTTATGTCATTTAATATTTTGTAATTGAAAAAAGTGACTGACTTAAAAGGTCTTTTATACTAAGATGGAAATTTACTTATATTTTAAAAGATAAAAGATCTAGTGGTTCTAGTATTATGCCAGCATAATTGTTCCACTAAGATGTTTGCTCTTGATTTAAAATTTTCCTAGTAAAACTTTGTAACTGTTGTCTGTTAACATTCTACAAAAATTTGACTTCTAAGACAGCCATAATGGAAATATATATAGCAGTTCTCTGACTATGCTATGTATTTCAAAACACTCAATCTCCAGATGAAATTATAACAGTTAAACTCCCCATTCCCACTTCAGTACTGGTGTTCAACTAAGCTCAGAGACCAAAGCTAGACAGGCTAAGCAGACAGCCAATGTTTTGGCACTGGCCCTCCAAGGTCAACAGGGACCCAGGACATGTGGGAACTTCTTTACAGCAGGGAGATGGAAAGACCCCGAGGACAGAAGTCAGTCAGTGTCCACTGTGCTCAAAAGAAGGTGACTAAAGGGGGAAATGTCCCCATGGTTCCAAAGGAAGCTGTGTAGTCTAGCGAAGACCATGACCCTTGCTGGCAGATGACACAGCAGGAGAGGAAAAACTGAGAGAGCTAAGAGGTTCTGCCCGTGGCCCCAAAGATAATGTCTGAGGAACCTGAACTGACTTTGAAATATACATAGAGAATGGGATTAATTTTGCTTACCATTGGTCTCACTTTGACTTTGACTTAAACATCCAAAGGAAAAGTATAAGCAAAATTATAAAGAGTAACGGTAATATTAAATAAATGCTTGGCTAACTATACAACAGGGGCAACTCTGCCCATCAGCATTCCTTTGTTGGAACAAAGAACCCATACTTATCATAAGTGGAGCAATGCCACTCAAAATGTGGGGTAGATTCCTACCTACAGCTATAATCACACCATTGTGTAGAGATGCTGACTCTTTTGCTACTGACTGCAGGCAAGAACTGGGGGAAGATGGTCAGCACCAAGTGACACCCAGTGGTTCTGTGGTACAAACTTGTGGCCTCCAGGGTGGATCAGAAGATGTACATTAGGGAACCCAAGTGTCCAAGGGTGCCAGGTTGGAACCATAGGTCAGCTAGCTACCCTCCCAGTCTTGATGCATTGGTGGACTAGGTCAGTTTTCCCCTGGCATAATCATCTAGCTGCTATCTTCATTACTTGCTTAGGACCTGTGGATATAATGTGGCACACTGAATCTCTTACTAACTATATACAAAGAGGGTATCATTATTAAATTCATAAGTAAAAATGATGAGAAAAGCCATTCTAAAAACCAAATGGCCCTAGATATTTTAACAACAGCTCATGGTGGAACTTGTGTCATTATCAACACTGAATATCACCTGTACATTCCCAACAACTCTGCAAATGTGTCCTCTGCATTGTGAGATTCACATTCAGAAATCAGAACATTAGACTTTGCCATGGCTCTAAGGACAGGCAAACCTCCTGGTTCCCCCAAACAAGCTGGTGTGAGAAAGTCCTTGTTTCCTGGCTGTGACACCATACTTTAGAATTCTTGTCTGTTGCAGGATTCACTGCTGTGGGCTAGTGTCTCATAGGTCCTTGCCCCTTTTTAGACTGTCGACAGATGATGGTTCTTCAAAGGATGGACCCCACTGTTCCTTTGCCACCTTTACATCAGTCAGGAGGAGACTTTGTGTCCCTGGTTGGGTCAGATTGTGAGGGCATTTGTAACCCCCACCACTATTTGCTTTCTTCTCTTTACCCTTTTCTCTCTTTAGAAACCCCCAAACCCTAGTGTTGAAAATGTCACTTATTTTATGGCCTATAGATTATAGTTTAGATGCTTAGTTAGTAGTTAAGACTTCAAACAGTGAGTAAACTTTGGCCAAATCCTCAAAAGGCCTCCTCCTCTCCTGTAATTGGCTGTAAAGACTATGAGAAGGGAAACAAATGGGTTTTATCTCAAGGCGACCATGTTGCCTGGTGCCCACATTCTGTGTGTCAGTTAACCAGATGGTGTAAGAGAGTCTTGTAACATTTCAAAGCAATGATAGTGCTGTAAGAAGGTGGTAGCCATGGTAGCCTAGTGAACTCATACAGGGGTATATAAGGAAAGAGAATAAAGGAATCAGCACCAGCCAACCAGCCAGCAGCCAGCAGTTTCAATGGCCTAGGCTGACTGACCACTGCAGTTTTAATAAACTTCACTTGTTTCTCAGATCTCAGTGTCCTGTGGGTAAATTTCTTGAGCATGCCATAACATCTGGAGGCCCCAGTGAGATACACCCACGTGGACATCCTCCTTTGAAGGGGCCTCAGTGCCTCCTTGCCTGGCAGCCGACCCCTGGGCAGTAGGGCACCCCAGCTGATTTCAGCCAGTCTCCCGCAAGTGGCTGAGGGAACAGATGCCTACAGCCACAAGATAGTGACAACTGAGCCCCTACTCCCTGACCAAGGTAAGCACTTCTCATTTGGTTTCAGTTTCCTAGTTAGGCAAGTGGCACATGGCTCACTCAGGAATTTGTTTTGTTCTGGGCTAGCATTTTTTTTTTTTTTTAAGCAGAATGTATTTATTGAGAGAAAGAAAGCTTCTGTCTGGGAAAGAGACAGAAGGGGTCCTGAGTGGGTTGCCTCATTTGGTTGTTTGTTGAGCCTGCGAAGAGCCCTGCACACCAGACATGGTGGTTTTTGCCTGTTTGTCAGGGAGCTCTCCTTCAGTTTGTTCCAAATTTTTAGGTCGGGGGTAAGTGTGTTTCTCCCAGGGTCCTTTATCTTTTGTGTGTCCGTCTCTGTGTCAAGCATGTGTTTTTAGCTCACTGCCAGCAGAGGTCACTGTCGCCATCCTTTCAAGCTTTGCTAGCCTTGGATTTTTGCTTTTGTTTTCAGCTGGGCTGACTGAGTAAAGAAAGGAAGGGGAAGGGGACTCCCACGATAGACTGTGAGATTTGTGAATTTGTTAATGGTTGTCACAATGGGAGCCACTGGCAGTAAGCCAACTGTACAGGAAAACATGCTCAGCAATTTTGATAAATTCAAATGTGGCAGAGGTTTCACATGTTTGAAGCTCACATTCTGGTTGTAACCTTTGCCTTACAGGAGAAATACTGCCTTGTGGAGCTAGACGAAAGGGGACTCTCGTCTGGTGGCCCTGAACTCCCCTCTTGAACTCAGCAATTTCCTCTGATTTGGGTAGAAGACAAACCCTGCCCCAGGTTTGGCAACCCATGTGCCTTCTGTAGTGGTAAAATTGGTGGGGCACACTAGTCCAGTGTGTGTAAGATAATATCCTATGACAATGGAAGCATGGAAGTGGATTGAACCCCACATACAGAGGTTACTTGAGGCAGGAATATTAAAAGAATGTCAGTCCGCTTGTGTATTGGGTGATATACTATATACCCTCAAGTCCTCATATATTTTTAATGGGGTTGAGTCTGGTGTGGGGATTGGCAATGTGAGTGCTGCACCCGCCCAGGGGTGGAGCTGACATGCAGTGTAAATCAGGCGGGTCTTCCTCTTGCTCGCTTCCTCTCTGTCTCGCCAGCGCACCTTGCGGTTGTGGCTGCCATGAACGGCAGTCCTGCCATGCCATGCTGCCTTGGAGCCAACTAAGTGTGGACTGAAACTCCCAAGAACTGTAAGAAGTAAACCTTTTCTTCCCTAATTTTGGGCATCAGGTATTTTGTCTCAGCAACGAGTAAAAAGTAACTAAGACACCTTGGGATACACCTTTCTTGCCAGTCCAAAAATCCAGAACCAATGGTTACAGACTGGTCCAGGATCTTAGGGCTATGAATATGTAGTCACCCCCTTCACCCTACAGTTCCAAACTCCTATATCCTGCTTAGCCTCCTACCACCTAGTTGAACTTGGTATACTGTATTAGATATGAAAAATGCTTTCTTTTGTATTCCTTTGCCAGAAGATTCCCAAGAAATACTTGTTTTTGAGTGGGAGGGAGGGGGAATAAAAATGTCAGTTAACCTGGACAAGGCTCCCCCAGGGATTCAAGAACTCCCTGACAATATTTGGGGAAACCTTGTCTAGGGACCTTATTCTTTTCAGCCAAGAAAGCCCTGAAATCTCCCTATGACAGTATGTAGATGACTTGCTTTTGACCACTGAAACATGTGAACTGTGCCAAGAAGGGATGAAGAAGTTTCTGGGACTGCTCCAGGAAAAGGGGTATCGGATTTCAAAGAAAAAGGCTCAAATTTACATGTAAACTGTTAAAATTTCTGGGGTTTGTGTTGAATAATGGAACACAGGTCCTGTTGACTTCATGGATTCAGGCCATCTAGGGCCTAGGGTATCCATTACCAAGAAGAAATTGAGGGAGTTCCTGGGGACTATAGGATACTGTTGGCTTTGGGTCCCTAATTTTTTTTTGGGAGGGAGGGTACTAGGAATCAAACTCACAACCTCGTGCCTGCCAGGCAGGTGCCTATACCACTGAGCTAAATCTCCGGCCCTATTTTTTGAGACAGGGTCTCAGTATGCAGTTCAGGCTGGCCTTGAACTCACTTTGTGGGCCAGGCTGGTCTTGAACTCACAATGATCCTCCTGCCTCAGCCTCTTGCCTGAGTACTGGGATTAAAGGTGTGCACCACCACGCCTGACTTGGGTCCCTAATTTTGCAGCTATCTCCAAGCCTCTGCATGATGCCTTAAAAGGAGGGAATACCCTCTCATTGGAATGAAATCTTGAATGGTGGGCAGCTTTCAAGGACCTGAAAAAAACTGATAAGCGCCCCTGACCTAGCACTGCCCAACATCACAAAACCTTTGAAGTTATTCATTCATGAGAAAGAAGGCATTGCTCTGGGTGTCCTAACACAAATTTTGGGACCTTGGAAGAGACTTGTGGCATACTTGTCAAAAAGGCTGAACCCAGTATCAGCAGGATGGCCCTCCTGCCTATGCCCCACTGCTGCTGCAGTGATACTAGTAAAGGAAGCAGACAAATTGACCCTGGGACAGAATTTAAATGCGTTTATACCATGTGCAGTAGAGACTTTCCTAAGAGGGCCTGGTGATAAGTGACTCTCGGGAACCAGATTAGCACAGTGTCAGGGGCCTTATTAGAGGATCCTAAACTCACAATTAGGACCATTCAAGCCATTAATCCTGCCTCCCTTTGGCCTTCCTCCTTGGAGCTACCTGAGCATGATTGCACTGAAGTCATCAAAATGGTGTATTCAGCTTGGCCAGATCTATAGGACACTCCCCTTCCAGGACCCCAACTTCACTTTATTCTCTGATGGCAGCAGCATGGTAATCAATGGGGTCCAATGGGTGAGGGTGGCAGTCATCACTTTGGATCAAACGGTCTGATCAGAGGCATTGCCTCCCCAGACCTCGGCACAAGGGACTGAGGTAAAAGCACTCACATGAGCTCTGGAGGAAGAGTGACACAAAGAGGTAAACATCTATACTGGCTACTTTATGTGTGTTTGGCACCATCTACTGGGAGAGAGGCCTCTTGACAGTGGGAGAAAAAGACATTAAAAACTCCCAAGAGATTTTGAACCTATTACAGGTTGTCTTGTTGCCCTGTAAGGTGGTGGTGATGCACTGGCCAGGACATCAAAGGGACAAGTCAGTGGAGGCTCAGGGAAACTGGGCAGCTGACACGGTTGCTAAACAAATGTCCTTGGGCCAGCACCCTCATTCAGCTCATGTTTCAGTGACCTCTTTACTTAAACAACTCCACTATTCAAAAGAGGAACTTAAGTGGACAAAGGTAGAAGGGGCCACTGAGGAGAATGGGTGGCAGGTTTTGCCAGAAGGGAAGGTCTTTCTCCCTGAGGCTCTGGGACTTATGTAACATAAGACCTACATAGCCATACCCACCTGGGAGAGACAGCCATGTCAAATTTGCTTGTTCATTATTTCTTTGTACTGAGACTTCGGACTTTGTGTGTCTTGGTAGCTGCTCATTGTGAAACCTGTGCCTGTAACAACCTGGTTGCATGGCCTCAGCAGCAGATGGGCATCCAAAGGCAAGGGTCTTTGCCATTTGAGGATGTTGAGATTGACGTTACTGAACTAAAACCCATGAGTGGAAACAAAAGGTGCCTGCTGGCCTTTTTCTGCACCTACTCAGGTTGGGTGGAGGCACTTCCCACTAGGACTGAAACATCTAGGGAAGTGGTTAGAGCCATGATGAAGTTGATTATACCCTGGTATAGATTCCCCATAATGGTGGGTTCAGATAATGGACTCACTTTTATGAGTTGAGTGACCCAAAATCTGTCAAAGGCCTTAGGGCTTGTCTGGAAGCCACATACGGCTTATCGACCTCAGAGTTCGGACCAGGTGGAGAGACAAAACCAGACTATAGAACACCTTGGCAAAACTCTGCCAAGAAATGAGCTAATTGGATCATAATGCTTCCTGTTGCACTCCTAAGATCATAGTGCACCCCATTCCAGGATGGGCTCATTCCCTTTGAGATAATGTTTGGAAGACCTCCTCCACTCATGAAGGACTACAGGAGATTTAAACCTTGGACTTGCATCAGCAAATGAAAGCACTGCATCAAACATTAAAGGACCTTCAGCAAACTGTGTTGCTGTGACACCCTCGTCCTATACATTTTCCAGTCCATGGGTTCAAACCTGGTGACAAGGTCTTAGTTAAGTCTTGGAAAGGAGTCTCTCCAACCACTGCGTTAAAACTTGCAGGTTGCATGCCGTGGATCCATCACTCTAGGGTTAGGAAGTGGACGCCTGGGGAGCAGACAGTAATGGACTCACTGTCACCACCTGAGATCTCACCCTGACTTGAACCCTGTCTACTGCAATGCTCTCAAGAGACTGCAGCACAAGAATGAGCGGACGCATTCCAGTGAAGACTGGAAGGCCTACCCCGATGAGACAGCTTCCCTAAAGACAATGCTGCGGAGACAGCATACCCACAGCCCTGCCCTCCTCACCCTGGAGGCTGATGAGTTAATGCATGGCTGAAAATTGAGTGGACACCATGCAATGGAACATCGGTAGCCTGGATATACTGCTATTCTAATGAATTCTTGGTCCCCTTCTCTCATTAGCCTTGGTGTTCACTTTTGCACTCTGGACTGTGTCCCCAGAGGATTGGAGAATTCTGGAGAGGGTTGCTTTTGTTCTTTTCTACCTAGTTGTAGTTATCGGACTAAGCACTCACAACTGTTTAAAATGATTTTCCTGTGGCTAACCTGTTTAACCTCCTAGGACCATGCCTAAGAATGACGACCCAGGCTTCACCTTTCCTGCTCCTTATCCTGCTGATGAAGTTTGATAACATCAGTTCACAGATCAGAATGGTCACCCCTGATGAACTTGGGGAACGTCTCTGTAATTAGACACCACTGAGTGTCCACAAGTGAACTCTGTTGGATTTAAACAGGCTGTAATAGCAGAACAGCTTCTCTCTTGTGACCAACAATCTGTTGTATTTGTAATCCCCGTATGCTATTTTTTGAAATCCCCACTGGAGACAAGACAGAGGGTCTATGGATGACTTCCTTGAATGTAAGTTACAGGAAAAGGCACTCATTAGGGATAACCATCATGGCAACATGAACCTGGTGGCTCCTGCATTATATATGTGTCCAAAGGTGAGAAAATTACAACAATGATAGAAAAGCATGCTGTCCACACTGGGGTTGTGAGACTATAGGACTCTGGGGAGGATGGTATGATGGGTCAGACCCAGTAATTAGTACAAAAGGCCCAAATCCTTTGATCCACTGGTGGGCCCAGAATGACAACTTGATCCAGGTATATAGAGAAAAGTGAGAAGGTTGCAAAACTGGGTACTAAGACAAGTTCTGTTTGCAGGTTAGAATCATCCTCAAGGATATTAATACTCCAGTTTGAGCAACAGGGCTCATTTGGGGCATTCATATGCTCGTGCAAAGAATAGGGAGATGGACAGACCCAGGGACCCTTATCCACATATTAAGTATGGAAGTAATGCCCCAGAAACCTGCTGCCCCTTTTTGTGCACTCTCCCATGAGCTACATGGTGTCAAAGGCCCGAGACCAAAGGTTTTGCCTAAGGCCCCTTAAAAGGGTAATGTCTCATTCTGGCAGATATTCAGGTTACCCTAGACAAGGCGAGCACAAAGTCCACAATTTACCAGATGCTTACTGAAACTCACCAACTTCTAAATATGTCAGACCCCACCATAACAAAGAACTGTTGGATGTGTATAAGGCCTAGTCTGCCCTTTTATGAAGTTATAGCTTCCTCAACCATACCTATACTCAGTCAAACACTCTGCTGCCCAGAGGAAGAAGAACCCCTATCTTTACTCATGATAGAGACTATTTATGGACAGGGATTTTGTGTGGGACAGGGTAACAACCAGGTTGCATGCAACCCATCCAGGTCACAGGATTTCACCTCTTCGGTGCCCCAGGGGTTCTGATTTTTGATTACTAATGGATTGTTCAAATGCCTAGACCATAGACAAAATTTACTCAAATGGGCCCTTGCCTCCTGATGGTGCTCATCCTCGGAGTGACAGCTATCCATGGAGGACCCAAGGCCTGATGTCTGTTGGTCCACCACCAGACATGACACAGGCAGGCTGCTGTTTTGCCAATATTGGCCAGGGCAAGCATAGTGGGGGCACTGGGGATGAGTACAGAAGCTATAACCCATTCTGAAGGGGGTCTCCAGAGGCTTCACTGAATAACCTGCAGCATAGAATAGAGTGTGATGGGGGTGCGGCAAGTAGTTAGACAGCTTCATAACCAGGTAAGTTCCATGGCATTAGTTCTACAGAACAGAAGAGGACTTAATTTACTATTCATAGAGCAGGGAGGACTTTGCTGCACTAGGAGAAGAGTGTTGCTTCTATGCAAACAACCTGGGTGATCCTAGAAACTAGACAAATTAGAATGAGAAGCAAAGGAATGACAAAAACTGTATTATGATACTCAAGGATGGTATGATAAACCGTTCAATTGGCACCCAGGACTAGCCTCCATCCTTGCAGGAATCTCAGGGCCAATAATCATTATAATATTGGTCCTCAGTTTTGAGCCATGGATAATTAATTGGATAAGAGATAGACTACAGAGCAGTGTAAATCAGGTACAAATGATGGTACTGGCTGCCAGGGTTACCAGTCAGCCCAACTATGAACCACTGCCTTATGAAAGTATATATATATATCTCCTAGAGAGGAAAAATATGTCTTTGAGGGGGGAATGTGAGGGCATTTGTAACCCCCACCACTATTTGCTTTCTTCTCTTTGCTCTTTTCCCTCTTTGGAAATCCCCAAACCCTAGTGTTGAAGACGTCACTTATTTTATGGCTTATAGATTATAGTTTAGATGCTTAGTTAGTAGTTAAGCCTTCAAACAGTGAGTAAACTTTGGCCAAATCCTCAAAAGGCCTCCTCCTCTCCCATAATTGGCTGTAAAAACTATGAGAAGGGGAACAAATGGGTTTTATCTCAAGGCGACCATGTTGCCTGGTGCCCACATTCTGTGTGTCAATTAACCAGATGTGTAAGAAAGTCTTGTAACATTTCAAAGCAATCAATGATAGTGCTGTAAGAAGGTGGAGCCCTGGTAGCCCCCTGACCTAGTGAACTCATACAGAGGTATATAAGGAAAGAGAACAAAGGAATCAGCACCAGCCAACCAGCCAGCAGCCAGCAGTTTCAATGGCCTAGGCTGACTGACCACTGCAGCTTTAATAAACCTCGCTTGTTTCTAGAATCTTGGTATCCTATGGATAAATTTCTGGAGCACAGCAGAACAGGGTCCATGCCCATCCTCAGCCTGAAGCAGTCACTGAACACAGACCATCGGGCTTCTGCACCCCCTTAAGAATGAGGGACTAAGGTCTCACAGTGAGGAGGTGGGGTATGATAGAAGAAATAAAACTAGGTAAAAAGAGATAAGGGGATAGAGATTTAAAAATTGTGCTTTTAAGAAACGGGGCAGCTTCAGGACACAAAGTCTGTTTTATTTTCCTTTTTTTCCTTCTCCAGAACAAGACACGTGGGCAAGTCTCTTTCAGCTACAAAGGAGTCTGCCCAGTCCCTTTTTATTTATTTATTTTTTTTTTTGCGGCACCGGGGATTGAACTCACAACCTCGCACTTGCCAGGGCAGGCGCTTAAGGCACTGAGCCAAACTCCCGGCCCTATGCCCAGTCCCTTTTACTTGCAAATGTCCTCTGCAAACCTGAATGCATGCCTTTTTGGGGTTTCCCATAGCGAGACCATTATCTCTTGATGGGTGGGCCATCTGCTCCCACCCTAGCAAGAGTATTAATTTCCACAGACTCCCACCACTCAAAACGTGTATGAGATCTCCAGTTTCTAACTGTATGGTGCATCACTCAGCTGAGCACCTGCAGGGTCCTGTATCTACCTCTAACGCATTCTCCTGTCTCTAAGAAAGATGTATCGAGACTTCCCGCACCAAAGGTCTATAATAGGTTAAAACTAGAGTGGGTATTATAATCAAAATTTCTTTAAATGACATAGGTTGTCTACTTTCAGACTAAGCTACAGCCAAGGATAGTTCACATTCAGTCTGCATCAGTTTACATATGTTCTCAAAGTAATTTTTTAGTCAACTTTAATATGCAAGACTTTCTACAAGGTGTGATCTAAGGTGTTATTTATATGGCCATGAAGTCCTATTTGCAAGCATGACTGAGTTAAATTTTTATATATTTAGGCCTTACATCATGCTCTCCTTGTAAATTTGCTCATTTGTGGTAATGCATGTGTTGCTTGCTTAGTTGTGTAGCTGCTCAGTGGCTCAGCTCTCCTAGCTCATGTGCTGCACAGAGCTGTTTCTCAGGCTTGTTCTAGAAGATGCCCATCCCTCCCTGCCTATCTCACGTTAATATTCAACTTGGAAATCTGATTTTCAGAGGTGTCTGGGTCTAGCATTGACTGTGATGTTAACGCATAGGAGAAATATGACTCCTAACCTAGTAGATGTCAGATGTGCCAAGTTTGTGTGTCCTGAAATCAAAGAATGAATTCCAAAGGACAGTGGAGGTTAAGACTAGGGAAGCTTTATTGAGAAATATGTTCTGAGAGACTGGAGGAGTTCCAAATGCATTGCCACTGAGGCCCTTTGTCAGGAGTAATTTACACAGCAAAGTCACAGTGTGGGTACAATGTGGGTCAAACTATAACCAACCTATAGTTTTACAAGTATAGATGTTTAGCTAATATTGACCCAATACACAAGTGAGGCACCTAGCAAGGGCATTTGGATAGCATCATTAATCTTGGCTTATCCATGACTTCTAAAACAGGACCATTTGGGACGTGGGTGTCTGAGGCTTATCTAGGCTTAATGGACTAGGGGCACTAATTCTAGTTCTGCTTGTCCCTTAGGGAAGTATGTAAGTTGGGCCATCATGATTTGATTTTGAGGCCTTGCTTCTTCCGATGTGACTCCAGGCACAGTTCTGACGTCTTATTTCTCGCTGACTTCCTTGGGGGCCCAGCCCCTCTCTGACTGTAGATTAATTCGTATTCAACTTAGCTGCCTATAATAAAGGCACTGGAGCAAAATTGCTTGTGTAATAGTAACACAGGCTTTTGGTTCCCAGGTCCTTTGTTGAGCTGTCACTTGGTAATGACTATTTGGTAACACTGGTAATTTCGTTTTGGCATGCTGAGAACCACTGAATTAGAGTAACGAAGTGTGCTGTCAATCAGGTTTGACCAAGCCTTGAGCCTCTAAGAGATTTTCAATGGAATGAAATCACCAGGGACGAGTTGTAGCAGCATACCCTAATAATCAGGGGCTATGTTTTTAAAATGCTAAAAGTGCATTTCTTTGTAGTGGGTCATCTGTGCACTTTTTATAAGATTGTAAATGTGGTTTTCAGGGCAATAATGACACTTGGAAAGAAAATTTAAGTGTGGGGTTTTATATACACACGCAGGTCGTGTGTTGCATAGTGACATAGTGACGCTTTGGTCAGTGACAGAGATTTCGATTTCCTGGTGACATAACTGTCTTGATTTGTCTTAGTACAAGTGGGAGGGAGAGAATGTCTTTAAGTGAATGTACTTTGCCTGACTCCCCTCTTTTGAAACTGTAGAAATGCACAGAGGTCGCTATACATAGAGAAGGCAGCGCCATCTACTAAGAAAGAACATTTGAAAGTCACTGTGCAGGAATAGGGAAGTGACCCGGGCCAAGGCGGGCCCTTGCTCTGGCCTCGCACACACTCGAGAGAAGGGGAGCTGTCAGCCTGCACCCCTGCCCTCATGCTCTCCAGGACTGCTAAGCGGGCAGGGCTTCCCTGGTCTCCAGCACTTTAAATCCACACTCACTTTGTGATATTCGGTAAAATTTTCTATCATTTAAAACTCTTGGTATAATGTTTCTTGCCTTAAAAAAAGGTATTCATTGGTCAACACAATTTTTAAAGGTTATATGTACCATTTTTGGCAAGCCTTTCTTCTTTATCCTACTCATTTATTTTTCCCTCCATTTCTAATCTTTTCTTTAGATATCTTTTCATCTCCCTCTACTCCTGTCAGAAAAGTTAGTTTGCAATAGAAATATGCCAGCTATACAAGCTAAGCTTATCTACTAAGATGAGGTTACATATCTACTGAGATTTTTGTGGTGGAATGATTCTTAATCTGGTTCACTCTGATTTTTTTTTTTTTGTTTCATTTTTTGAGACAGGGTCTCACTGTGCAGTTCAGACTGGCCTTGAACTCTGTGTGTAGCCTAGGCTGGCTTCAAACTCACAGCCATCCTCCTGCCTCAGCCTCCCGAGTGCTGGGATTATAGGTGTGTGCCACCACACCTGGCTAATATTTTGATTAATAGATGTGAAAGAAAGAAAACGGTAAGAAAAGTGGATATGGGGAAGGGGTGGGAGACCACTTGCCTACTTGTACAAGGCTCTGGGTTCCATTCCCAGCACTGAAAAAAAATGAACAAAGTTTTCATAAATAAATAGATATGTGCATACATACACTAAGAATGAAAATAGTGCCATGAACCAAAAAGTCTAATTAATTTTTTACACTTAATGTCAAGTCTAAGTAAATCTATGGTCTATAAACTTCAGCTAGAAATCTAAATGCGACTGGTTCATATTTAGTTGGATTTTCTGAGTGTGTAAGTTATCTTCTTGACTGTTGTTACTGAGTAATCTAGCATCATTCTGATTTCCTTTATTTTTTAATAGTTGATGTAATTCTTTTGCTTGGGATTCTAAATGATTTTATTCATTTTAAAGATTGTGGCTTTACCAAGTTGTGCTTAATTGTCATTGGTGCAGGCCAACGTTTCCTGATATACACTGTGTCTTTTCAGTGGTAGACATAAATCTTATTGTGCTTAAAGGATACTTTCTACAATTGTGATTTCAAATAAGTGTTCCATTCTGCTTTTACTTTCTGCTTTTGTACTCTTTACCTGTGTAGGTGGTTCTTTGCCTGTTTGCTATCTCTATGATTTCGTCTCCAATTCCTTGGTCTCTTTATTTTGCTTTCACTTTGCTTTCTTTTTCTGCTTCTTTTCTATCTCTTGCTAAGCTTCTGTCCTGCAGATTTTCCTCTGCTTTCTAACCATTTGTCCTTCATGTGTGGCTGATGTTTCTTTTCTGTCCCGAGTCCTGCTGCTTCTTGTTCTCGCCCTCCTGCTGTCTCACATCGTGGTCACCGGCTTCTCTTCCCACCTCCCTCCATCCTTCTGTTGCCGTTTTGCCATTATCCCTCATAACTGAGATTTAGATTGAATTAGATTCTATCTGCTGTGTGCTGCCTCTTTTTGGTGGACTTACTTTTCTGCAGGAAAAGTTTGCGGGGCTCTCACATGTTTTTCTTATTGTATGGGCATTTTCATGGGCACTGTCTACTTACTTTTGCCACTGTTGTCTGCGTACCCTGCGTCCAGCTGGTATCGGGGGTCACTGGGCGAGTAGGGGGCAGCTGGCGCCTCTGCTGCTGCAGTGTAGGCCACTTGCTTCCTACATCCATGTCTCCTTATGTTCGCACTGTTGCCTTGTTTTATGTTAGATATGTTCCAGTTGCCATTTTCACTGCTTTATGTGCTCTCCTCACTGTATTTGAGTTACTTTGTTAGTGATTACTCTGGGAATTACAGTATGCAAGTTAGCATAAAGCAGTCTTGTTTAGAACAATGTTAATTTAAGTTCACTGGTGTATGCATTCGCTCTTTCCTTTACCACCTTGTGTCATCATTGTTTATTGTGTCTTTACGTCAGTATGTCTATACAGCTCTATCATTATTGTTTCACATGGTTATCTTTTAATCAGTTAATAGGAGAAATAAGTAAAGCAGAGACATACTGTCTTTCATGTTTCATATGCATCGTAAACAGAATAATGGCCCTCCAAAGACAGTCATGTCCTAATCTTGGAGACCTGTGACTATGAGAGGTTACACGCAAGGGGAAATTAGGATTCCAGCTCATCAGCTTTAAGATAGAGGAGCCTTTCCGAAATTAGCCAGGTAAATACAATGTGTCCTTGACGTGGAAGAGTGAGGCAGAAGTGGTGGCCTGAGGAGAGGGAAGAGAAAGGCTGCACCCACCACTTCTGGTGCTGCAGATGGAAGGAGGGGGTGTGGGTCAAGGAAGGCAGATACCAAGGAGTGGGAAAGGAGCTAAGTCCATTTCCCCAGAGCTTCCGGAAGACAACACAGACCTGCTGACATCCTGATGGCAATGGTGACTGTTTTTAATTGACACATAACAATTGTATATGCTTACGGGATGCACCGTGACAACTTGGTACGGGCTACAATGTATAACGATGAAATCAGGGCAACTAGCATATCCAGCACCTCCAACATTTATCAGTTCTTTGTGTTGGCGACATTAAAAGTTCTTTCTTCTAGCTATTTTGAAAATAATTTCAAAATAAATTTTTGTTAGCTATAGTCACTCTACTGTCTTATTGAACACCAGCACTTATTTCCCTCACCTAACTGTGCTTTTGTGTACAATAACCAACCTCTGTCTATACTCTTACTCTCCTTGCTTTTGTCAGCCTCTAGTAACCCATATTCTACTTTACCTCCATGAGGCTGACTTTTTAAGTTTACACATCTAAGAGAGAACATGTAATCTTTGTTCTCCTATGCTCGGGTTATTTCACTTAACACTGTCCTCAGGTTCTATCCACGTTGCCACAAATGCCAGGACCTCATTCTTTTTTATGGCTGAATAATACTCCACCATTCATATAGTCTGCATCTCTATCTCATTCTAGTCCTGTGATCTCATTCTTTTTTTGCAAACATTGTGGTGGTAACCTTATAGGGATTGAGATCTGTGACCTATGTGGTATAATGCTAACAATTCTTTCTTAATTTAATGTTGATTCAACAACTTCTCACTATCTGCTCTAATGTAGTTAAGTGTTATTGGGCAGCTTTAAAGCCTGGAATCCAACAATAATTGCCCTACTTACCATGCAGCTATTGAGCTGCTGATCCCTCCTTATGATGGGGTCAAATAATTATATGATATGAAATTACTCTAAAGTCAACAGGTTTACAGTGTGCCTGGCAAGAGCTGAGACCGTGAGTGGATATTCAGGAAACACAACAGCAAAGCCACTTCATCATTTGCGCTGAAGTCCTGGCCTCCCCATGTCCCTCTGCCAGCCCCACCCCAGAGTCCTCCCTGAAGAAAACAGGCCAGAGATGTCTGTGTGGGGAAGACATTTCCTACACAGAAGTCCCCACAGGATGGTGACAAGTCACCCAGTAGATCTTCTTTACCCAGTATAATATGGATTCCAGGAGCAACGCAGGCATGGACATCAGATCCCAGGGCTGGCTGGGACATGTGCTGGGCTCTGTGAGTCCTGCAGCGTAGCCACATCTGGCCACTGTTCAGCCAGGAGGGAGATGACGACTTTGGACACATCGAAAGCCTCTAGAGACCCCACTTTGAAGGTGGCCAAGCCCATGTCTCATAAAACTGAAATGCTTCTTTCTACAGACCAGATGGGGCTCCTGCGCTGGGGCCTCTGTCCTGCACTCTGTGTTTCTTCCCAGGCTAGACACAGTGAGAGGTTTCAGAGAGAACAAGGACAAGCTTTGGAGGTTTGGATCCTGCCACTCGGTGGGCTGTCGGCCTCTATCTGTTCTTCAGTTTACATAAAATATGGCCTGTCCTACCCACAGCCCAGAGTTCTCATGAGGATTCAGTAAAATGGGCGTACAAATGTTACCGATTAGGTAGTGACAATGAAGATGGTAACAATTAGCCACCAAGTGTTTTCAGTATTGTCTTTCACCTGTGTTGCTCCCTGTGTTGCACAGTGAGACAGGGTCCCCAAGAAGTATTCCGCAAGTACTTGCTGTGCAGTGATCCTCTTGCAATCACAACCCTGTGATTTGGAGCACAGAGCTGTCAGGAAGCTTGGTCCCAAATCCTTTCTGCTTGCATTCTGCGGCTCCTGACCACTCCCGCAGTGGCACCATCTGCCTCCCTCCCGCTAACTGGTCCTTTACCAGCTGTGTGTGGCTGGCTGTGCTGTCCAGATGTGAGATCCCACTGTTTTCAACAGCCCTGAGGAGAATAGCAGTTCATTCCTCAGTGCCTTTTCCTAATTCTGCCTTCCAAGAACCTTGGTTTTGCTTAATCCTGCTCAGAAGGAGAGGAGGAGAAGGAACCAAGCAGTGGACAAAATCAGGACCTGATTTCTCCTGAAGAGAAGGGCCAGGCACACTCATTGCTGGGTTTGCCACGGTGACCCCAGCCCGCAGAATGACTGGGTGGAGGATAATGAAATAGGTGAGACTTCCTGTGGGAGACTCTCTAGGATGAAAGGAGTGAGTCACATCCCTGTCCCCATGACTTCCCGCTGGGAAGTTGGCATGTGCTTAGCTCTCAGGGATGTGGCTTCTCCAGAAATTTCCAAAGAGCTCAAGGCAAAGATATGGTGGCACTTTAAAAATACCGAGGCAAAATTTACACAAAGTAAATCCTCTTTTGTAAGTGCATGGCTCAATGAGTTTGGCAAATGTATAGTCATCTAATATAATTGCAATTAAGATGCAGATATTATAGACAGCTGAGTTAGGTAGAACTATTATAGATAGTCAGACAGGGCTGGACCTTCTGAGGGAGCCAAGACAAAAGGTGAAAACCCACTACAGCTGTGACATTAGTTGGAGGCCAGGCCTACATACTCCCAGGGGGTGAGATAAGTGATAAAACTTGGTTTAGATAGGCGTTAGTCACCCCAGTGGGCAATCAGGACACCAGGTCCATCACCTACCTGAGAAGTTCTTTGATCTTCCGATGCTCTCGTACAGGACTTGGTTTCCCATTGTCAGTATTGCCTAAGCAGCTATACTCACAATCTTACTGATTCATCATAGCTGTAATCCGCATGTGGTTTTTGCTCTGTAAAATTTCCCTATAAAGTGGGGTCCCCAGCTATGCTTTTAGGTCCCCTCCTGTCTCTCTAGCATGAGCTTTCCATCTCTTAACATTCTTTGTTTCTAGTGTTCATTCCTCGACTTTGGGGAACACGAACTCAGGGTATCAGACATCCAGCAGGTTGAGAGACAGACTATTTCCCTTGGATCATGCTTGGGGGTTTTGAGATTGTCCCTGTAACACAGACATGTCTCGATCAAGGATCAACTGTGTTCCTTCTTGGTCAGTAACTTTTACCACCCCAACTCTGGACAGCCATGGGTCTGCTTTTCTGTCTCCACACTGCTGCATTCTCCAGGACACGTAAATGAAAGTGCAGTATGTGCTCTTGGTGCACACGGAGCAGCAGTCCATCCTTTGTTCTGCAATGAACTGTTGTTGCCTTATGCACAGGTATCTGTGTTCATCTATCCTCCAGCTGGTGGCTGTCAGGTTGCTGCAGCTGTGGCTACTGCAAGTGCAGATATCATACACATTCGTGGAAGGCTCTGTAAGAACACAAAGGCAGAGATTGGGTGACGCATCCTTAAGCCAAAACACACCCTGAATGCCAACAAAGCACCTGCAGGGGAGAGGGGATGTGGCAGACGCTTACTCACAGATCTTGGAAGGATCCAGCCCTGCTAGCAGTACACAGCTGCTCAAGTAATATGATTTCTGCTGTTCAAACCTTTCATTTGTAGGGATGGGAGTTTGGCTTAGTGGCTTAAGCGCTTGTCTGGCAGGCACAAGGTTGTGAGTTCGATCCCCTGTGCCGCAAAAAAAAAAAAAAAAAAAAAAAAAAACCAAACAAGCCAAAAACCTTTCATTTGTGATTCTTTGTCATGGTAGCCCTACCCTCAGTCACCGAGCCTCTATGATTTCCTTCTGTGTGTTTTTCCAAGCAGTTCTGTGGCACTTTTATAAAAGCAGCCTGGGATCAAAATGACTTTGGAGTATTTTTACAAAACAGTATAGTGCTCACAGCAATACGTTTCTATTGGAATAAAAATTCTTCATAGTTTCTGGCAAGCAGAGAGGAAGGTTTCCTCTTTGTGTAAATAAATTTGGCTGGACTAACCATCAAAATTTGGCCTCTACCTCTCTATAATTTAATACGTTAGAAATACAATTGTTTTTTAAAAAGAAACTGCAGTCTGCTGAGCCATCTTTTGCGTTGAGGAGATATGCCCCTTTCTCACAAGCAGTGTGCAAATAGAAAGTTTGAACTGAGAAACAAAATGCTGCACTGTTATTTAGTAACTAAGACAGGCAGAGAGGCTGGAGTAAGCGTTTTAGCCAAGGCAACTGGCTGGGACCATCTTCTATCTTACCAGTCTTCTTGAAAACACAGGATCAGGAAACTCAACTGGATACTATGGAGGGCTCAGGATATACCCAGGGCTGTCAAGGTACATCGAAGGCCGTATGGTGGAGCATGGATGAGAACATGATATCCAGTTTCTGTGAGTTAAATGGAAGCAGTGTTATAGTTGAGTTTCACAAGTGAAGAGTGTAAGGAATGGCACAAGACAGAGACCAGCTGAGACCACCAGCCTTGTGTAAATGCAACATGGTGTGGAGTTTATTGTGCCTCAGCTCAGGCAGACAGAGGGCAAAGAGGCCATCTGTAGGGAACAAAGAGAAGTGGGCTTTTATTTTTCTTCTTTTTATAGGGCTCGAAAGAAGGCAAGTGACATCAGGCAGGAAGATCTTAGTATCAGTGGTCAAAGTTTTTTGGATGTCTCATGCCTTGAGGTGCCTGGTGTGAATGCTTGGGTGTTTTGAGATGTCTGGGTGTTCATAAGATTCCGTCTCCCATTTTATCTATTTTATTTCATTTTATATTAGAAAGAATAAAACCAAAATAAAACAGAATAAAGCCAATCAAAACAAAACAATGAAAGTGATACAGGACATCAAAACAAGATAATACGGAATCAACAATGTCTACCATAATATATCTTTTTATCTTCAAAATAGCTGCCCAACCATCAGACATAATAAAATCAAACAAAACCAAACAGAATAAAGCCAATCAAAACAAAACAATGAAAGTGATACAGAATTTCTAAATAAGATAATAGGAAATTAACAATGGCTAATATAATACCTCGTTACCTTCAAAATAGTTGTCCAAACCATCCGACATAGGCATGTAAAATTAACCAATCAATACAAGAACTAAGTTGCTTCTTTGGTTATCTTTTCAGAAATTTCAGGTGTGTGACTTCTAATTTATACTATGTCTGTGTCTCCTGAACTTGTTCAGGGTGGGCTGGAGATCTGAGATTGTGTTTTGCTCCTTAGTCTCGACATTTTCCTGTGTTTCTCTGAATCAACCCATTGCAGCATCCTGGGTGCTTCCTGCATTGACTGCCAGTCCCTCAGTGCAGTGGATGGACTAGGCACCTGGGTTCCTCTGGAGTTGCAGAGATGCATAGGGCAATAGTTCAGTGATGCTCCCCCAATAGTGGTGGGACCTTGGGGCATGGCTTCTTCTTTGGGCCCACAATGGGCTCCCCAGATCTCTCCAGGTCACTGGCATGGGACCTCAGGGCATGGCTTCTTCCTAAGTCCATTTGGTCCTATTAAGTCTATATTTGGTTTGGCTCTGATACTTCTTTGCTGATTCTTTGTCTAGTTGATCTGTCTCTCAGTGACAATGGGGTATTGAGGTCTCTTGTCACAACTATGTTATTGCTTATTTGATTTTCCATATCTACCAATAACTGTCTTATATAGTTGGGTGCTCCCATATTAAGCACATACATATTTGTGATTGTTATGGCATTTGTGCTGTCTCCAGCTGTCTCACTGACCCCAATCAATCTTGTATTATTCGTCTTTGCTTCATTTTGTAGCTGTTGGATTGATTTCTCATGATCTCTTACTATTTTTAGGATAGCTTTCTTTTCATGATCACTAGCTGCAATTCTGTTTAAGGTCTGAAATTCTATCCTTTCCTTCATTCAGTCTGTTGTGTATACTTTCAGTGGAGGTTTTAATGTCCTGAATCTCTTTTTGTATCTGTTTCATGGATTCTACTTCTCTCCCATGTTGGGCATTTTTCATTTCCATCTTTTTCTAAGCTCATCTATTCTTTTATTTCTGTCTTCTCGAATATCTTTGATTTTAAGCATCATTTTTTTGGGGGGGAGTACCTGGGAGATCATTTTCTCCATACCCTTTTCCACTTGTTTTTTCACTTCTGTCTTTATCATTTCAGAAAGTTCCAGTATTTGACTTCACCTTCATCCATCTTGTTGAGTTCCAGGCCTATCCTGGGTGGGCTGGGGTTCTGGTGCCGCACCTTCCCTCTCCATCTTACCATTCTCCACCTTCTCTTTTTTCTTTTATTTTGTCTTCTATGTTGATTCCAAACAACCTCCCATGATATATAGCTCTACCACTAGCACTGAGGCCTCTCTCAAGGAGGAAAGGAGATGTCTGTTCCTCAGGAATGTCCTCCAGATGTAGTTGGTTCTTTGTAGCTATCCCAGAAAGATACCTTCTTCTGGTATTCACAGTTCTGTGATAACGTTCATGTTGCACCCCAGAGATGTGCTGGGTATGGAACCGATCTTGGCCTCTGAATGTGGGGGCTGGGGCTGGTCTTCTGTCAGTGGAGTTCCCCAGAGTCCAACTGCAGTCTCCTTGCTGCTGCTTCAGATGCTTCCACATTACTGGCCTTGCTGCTTACATTACCCTCCAGAGGTGTGTGTGTGTCTGTGTGCTGGGTTGTTGTCCTGGGTTTTGGGGTTGCTGTTGGTCTTACATTCTTCCAGCCGGGCTGCCCTCTGGGGTGTAATGGAGGGGTGCAGAGCATGGGCTCACTGTCCTCCAGCTGGCCCACCCTCCGGAATGTAATAGAGGGACACAGAGCACAGACTCACTGTCTTCCAGATGGCCAGCCCTCTGGGATGTAATCTTCGTTCTGTTTCTTAAAAGCTGAAATTGAAATTCCTATGTGAAGAATGCCCTCCCTACAAAGCAATGTTCTTATCATACAGGACAGAAAGAATATTCTGTACAGTTGTTAAACTGACACTTATCTTCCTAGTCACTTCTCCACCCAAGGAACCACCCTAGTCCAAACCCCTTTGCCTTAGCATATTTCCAGTTTACTACTCTCTGTCCAGCTCAAGCATTTTTCTTTATCTTTTTAATGACATCCTGTGTTTGCCGAGGGCATTGGTGCTGAGCTGAGAACAATGCCTCTGCTGGCAGATGGGTTGGGTACTGGGAGAGTCACATGTTAAGCCTTACATTCCCATCTTTTTGTTATTTAAACAAAAAGAAAAAGGGAAAAAAATCATTTCTCATGATTGCTTTCTGCGTGGCAAGTGGGCTGAGTGGGCAGCTTAGTGGGAAAGAAAACCTTGGGAAACTGTTTCATAACTAGGAGAGGACAAGATCAAGTACTGCCGATTAGTGATTGTTTGGATATGGTCTTGTAAGAACTGTGGCAGGAGTCTGAGAAGGCAGGGCCTGAAGGAGAGAAGGTGGATTATGCAGATCAATGGTTCTGATAAGGGCAGCAGCCGTGAGGCCATCTGAAGGATCTGGAAGAGGGATGTAGAGAAGGAGACTGTCTATATAGTGTGTGAGGTGGGAGACAGATAGGAGGAAGGGGAGTAAATCAAGGGGGAGGGCCTGACTGAAGTAAAGGTGGAGAGAGGCTGTGTGGAGGAGTGTAAGGGAATAGTAAAGAAGGCATCTTTCAGTCTAGGACTGAGTAATGGATAGCAGATGGGGGTAGGGATAGAAGATAAATGGGTATATGGGTTGGGTACTGCAGGATAAGAGAGACTATCTGGCTGATAGTGTGGAGATCTTCTATTGCTCTGTGAGTGCTGTCCACTTTTTGGACAAGGAGAATTGGAGTGCTGGAGAGTTGATAAGCACCAGAAGACCATGTTGGAGCAGGCAAGAGGTAACTGATTTTAGTCCCCTCAGAGTCTGATTGGGGACAGGGTATTAGTGCTGGGAGGATAGGGGCAATTTGGCTTTAATGGGATGGTGAGAGGTGTTTGACTGAGAGCCGGGGAAGAGGAGGAGATATTTTAGACCTAGGGTCCAGATCTGGGGAGGTAATGGGGGCTTTGGCTGAGGCCAGAGAATGAAAGAAGAGACAGGCTGAACTGACTGAAGGGGTCTTGTGAGTTGTTTATGCAATATTGATCTAACAGGAAGTAAGTTACATAGTGAGCAGGCATGGAAAGACCAAAGAACTTTTCAGGTGGGTGATGATCTGGGGGTCTTTGTTGTCTGCTGGGGTGATTGATGTCTATATAGACTTTATTAGACCAGGTGCTGTCATTTTTCTCATCCCTTGGGGAGTATTTAGGCCTGTTTTTTTGTTGCTTATCTTGAGGCCTGGTTTTTAACTGATGCCTCTTTGGCCACAGTTGTGGTATAGACAAGGCCAAAGAAACAGCTCAGTAAGTATGACCAAACAATAAAATCAACAAAACTATTATGAAGATAACAAACAGACATTTTACTAGGAAGACACAATAATAGTGTTCTCTAAAGAGGATAAGCAGAAGGTCCAGGGAATTTTAGAATCTGATATGATCTTTTTTTTTATTATTTAAGAAAAAATGGACACAGAAGACAGAAACAAAAAGGAAAAAAGACAGAAAAACGACAACAACAAATCTGATACAATGACGTTGTAGGTTTACACAATAAGGTGGTTGAAATTTGGCACTAGTTACAATATTGCATATCGTTACCTTCATAGGGGTTGTTCAGATTGACAGATATAGACATGCAAAATTTTCCAATCATGAGTATTAACTTTTCTTTTTCAGTAGCTAATGCATTTAGTAATATAGTTATTTTAACTGTCCTATGTATACCTATTTTTAAATTTATGTCTTTTTCCTTTTCCCTTCCTTCCTTCCTCCTTTCCCCTTAGAGTACCTCTTGTTATCTTTTTTTTTTTTTTTTCTTGGCACCGGGGATTGAACTCACAGCCTTGAGCCTGCTAGACAGGTGCTTAAACTGCTACCTCTTGTTATCTTTAAAATAACTGCCCATATCATCAGGTCTAATATAATCGAGCAAGATAGTTCAGAATGAAACCAATAAGGAATAAAAGAATGGTCATAAAGAAGAGAAACAAAAAACTAAAGGGATCAACAAACAACAACAACATATCCATCTGATACTGTAACAGTATAGGTTTACAAAATGAGATGGTTGGAATTTTACAGTAGTTGTGATATTGTATATCGTTACCTTCAAGGGGGCTGTTCAGATTGACAGATAAAGACATGTAAGATTGGTCTAATCATATGAGTATCTACTGTTCTCTCTCACCAGTTAATGCATTTAGTAATATAGTCTTTCAAACTATCTTATATATACCCTCATATAGATCTATGCCTTTTTCCTTTTCCCTTCCTTCCTTGGTTCCCCTTGTAATACCTCTTATTGTCTTCAAAATAATTGCCCTTACCAACTGGCCTAATATAGTCGAACGAAATAGTACTGGATAAAACCAATAACAAATAAAATAATGGAAGCAATACATAGTAATGCAGCATTGATTTCTATAATGCCTGATATTATCTTTTAGGTGGTTGCCTATATCATCTGTTGTAATACAATGAAACAAAGATAGGTTAAAATCCCTCAAAACAGAACAGTGAAAGCGATACCTGGTTTCAAAGCAAGGTGGTTGAATATCATTAAAGTAGCTACCCTAATAAATTTTGTTATCTTTAAAATAGCTGTCTTTGTCATCATATATAATAAAGTTAAGCAGGTCGAGGTAGAATAAGATTAAACTAAACAGCTCATTGGAAACAATACTAGACTTAAATCCCGATGATGATGGATTATTCATTTGTCTGCCCCACTCAGTGTTATCCCTCTGTCACTGTTTCTGGAACTGTGGACTTTTTTCTCTCTCTCTAGAATGTCCTTCAGTATTCTTTGTAGGGTTGGCTTGGTTGTCATAAATTCCTTTAGTTGTTCTTTGTCATGGAAGTATCTTGTTTCTCTGTTGATTTTGAAAGATAATTTTGCAGGGTACGTCAATCTGGGTTGGAAGTTATTTTCCTTCAGGGCTTGAAATACTTCACTCCAAGCTCTTCTTGATCTGATGGTTTGTGTTGAGAAGTCTGTCGTGATTCTGTTGGGCCTTCCTTTGTAGGTAATCTGTCTCTTTTCTCTAATAGCTTTAAATATTTTGTTTTTGTGTTGAATTTCTGGAATCTTGATTATTATATGTCTGGGTGTAGGCATACTTTGGTCATGTTTAGCTGGAGTTCTATATGCTTCACTTATCTGAAAGTCTCTTCCTGTTCCCATGCTTGGAAAGTCTTCTGAAATTATTTCTGTAAATAGGCTTTTAAGTTGATCTATATTGACCCCTGCTTTTTCATTCACACCTTTTATTCATGAATTATATTTCCTTGGATTGTCTTGCAGCTGTTGCACTGCTGCTTCTAGGTTTCTTATTATTTTTAGGAGATCTTTCCTTTCTTGATCCCAGACTTCTAGCCTGTCTTCCAGATTTGAAAGTCTATCTTTAGTTTCCTTCAGGTGGTTCTGCCAAATTTCACTGGAGTCTTTCATTTCCTGGTAGTCTCTCTGAATCTGTTTGATGTGTTCTAAGTCTTTTTTGTTTATTTCATCCTCAATTTCCTTTGATTTTCCACCCTCCACCTTTCCGGCTATGTCTCCTTTAGAGATGCCTAATGATTCCTTTATTATGTATTTCATTTCTGTTCTCAGCTGGGCCAACAGTTCCTCTCTAATTTCTTTTATAGCTTCATGGAGTTGTCTCCCCACTTCAGTTGTCATTGCCTCAGAGATTTTAATTGTTGGGCTCCCGACCTCTGCTGCTTTTGCTTCTCCTGGATTTGCTCTGCTTGAATTGGAGGCTAGAGAGTGCCCTCTACCTTTTTGTCATGGCATTTTCCTGGGTTGTTCAGGAGTCTTGTGGTTTGTCTGGGGTGAGTCCGTGTTGGTCCACTGCCTTTCCCCAGCCCGTCTCTGCTCTGTGGATGTCTGGTACAGTGCGCGGGGACGGGATTGCTGCCTGGGAACCTGTGCTGGCTGTCTGTAAAACTTCCCCTATTACCCCTTGGGCATTGTGCTGGTCTGCTGTCTTTCCCTGGCCCATCTCTGCTTTGTGGATGTCTGGTACAGTGCACAGGGGCAGGGCTGCTGCCTGGGAACCTGTGCTGGCTGGCCATAAAGCTTCCCCTATCACCCCTGTGGCATGATGTCTGGTACTGTGTGTGGGGGTAGGGCCACTGCTTGGGAATCTATGCTGGTTGTCCGTGAAACTTTCCCTGCCACCCCTAGGGCACACGTGCAGCCTTGGTCTCCAGACCTAGCCGGTCACTTGCCAGTACCCTCCAGGGTTTGGTCAGAGCAATTTCTTTGGGACCATGCCCAATTAGGTGTGGTTCCGGTCTCAAGATGGATGCCAATCCCTCGCTCTCCCTCACGGGGTTGGGGGTTGGGGGGCTGGAACCCACCGTGCTTACCCACTCACGTGCTGCAGTCCACCTCGCCCTAGGATTGATTGATCACCACCTCTGCCGTTGCCGCCGAATTGCAGCACTTTAATCAGTCGCAGCACTTTAATTGCACTTTCCCAGGATGCTCCCCACTGCTAATTGGGTTAGGCTCTGGTCAGAGGTGCCATGAGCCTCCACCTTTGTTTGGTTACTTCTTTTTTTTACTCTTTCTGTGGGCTTCAGTTCTCATTTTAGATTCTTCTTGGGTCCAGAGGACCCATCTCCCTCTTTTTTTTTTTTCTTCTCTCTTTTTTTATATTCCAGCATTTGGATGGTATCTTTGAGGAAGTCCCCCTATCATGGTGTTCACTGGTCCACCATTTTCTCCCTCAATCTAATATGATCTTAACCTGTTGTCTAATATCTTGAATGGCTGTAGGGACATTAGAAGAATCAGGAGTGTACACACAACATTCAGCTTTTGTAATGGCACAAGTATCCTCTCACGCTGTTGTTAAAACATCTGATGTCATCTGATTTCAGAGGACAGCTTGCCTTATTAATTTGTTTTTAATTTAGGAGAAGGAGAGATCAGTCAAGGTATCTTTTACAGTGAGTAATTGCTATTTTGGAGGGCATATAGACAGATGACAAACCTTTATCTATTGTTTTTGATTATACTTTTCTGCTGAGTGTTTAGACCAAGTTAAAATGAGACCTATGTTAATTAAAATTGACTTCTCAGTGTCTTTCAAGGTCAGATAAGTCTCATTAGGCATTATTCTTTTGTGTGTGTTTCTTTTGCTTTTTGTTTTTTGATAGGGTTTCACTCTGTATTCCAGACTGACCTTGAACTCACTATGTATCCCAGACTGGCCTTGTACTCACAGAACTTCTTCTGCCTCAGCCTCTCAAATGCTGGGATTACAGGTGTGTGTCACCAAGTCTGACTTCTTTAGCTACTACTCTTGGAACCGTGTACAGAGTTTCTCAGCTCTTCTGTCAGTGTCAGCTGCCACAGCAGTTCACAGTCTTGCTTGACAGACCTTTTTTTGGTGGCCCTCCACAGGCACACTCCACATCTTATTGTTCTCTGTCTTCTGGGGTCCCGCAGTCTCCCTGCTCAGAAGATTGGATGACTCATGAGCATTGTAGGATCCTGTAGAAAAGGTCCTTTCATGACCTCACTCTCTGTTGACCTTGGAAGGCCAGGGCCAAAGTATTGTCTCTTCTCTTAGCCCAGTTATCCCTCTAGTTTTGGCTTCTAACCTTTAGTTGTTGAACACCCAGAAAAGAAGATAAGTTATATCAGTCTTAGTTAGCGATGTAAAGCACAGGTATAAACTATTTTTGACCACTGTTGTCCTGTTAAAGGCAAACAGTTGTTATAAGCTTTATAATTTAATCTCTTAGAGGGAATGGCATTTTTAATCAAAGGGTTTAAAGTTAACTTTGGCGAGTGGGAGAAAAATGGGGTTTTAAGAGTCTGAAGAGAAAGAGCTGAGATGCTGGTTGACCTGGGTGAGCCCTGACGTAGAGGGAGGAACAGGAGGATGAAGAAGTAGTAGTCTGGATTGGTTGTATGGCAGGCGGTGAGTGGGAGTTGGGAGAGTGCATGACCAAAGGTTAGGGAAGCAGCAGTAGCCTGAGCCTGGCAGCTGGGCAGGCCTTTGGAAGGCATCCTTGGTGGGTTTGGGCTGGGTATGGATTGGTTCACTTGTGGAGCCAGGCAGCCACAGTTTTGTGGCAGTGGGGAGGGAAGGTCAGCATGGGGTGTCATAGCCTGGGACTCCATGGCAGGTGTGGCCAGGGGCACGGCCCACTGTATTTGGGGGTCTGTGGTGCAGGATGGGGAAAGAGGGCCTGCCATACAAGTTCGTGCTTTTTCTCCTCCTCCTCCTCCTCCTTCTCCTCCTCCTCCTCCTCTTCCTTCTCCTCCTCCTCCTTCTTTTTCTTCTTTTGTCTTTTTGAGACAGGGTCTTGCTATGCAGTTCAGGTTGGCCTTGGGCTCACTTTGTATCCCAAATTTGCAAGCAATTCTCCTGCCTCAGCCTTCCAAGTGCTCAGATTATAGGAGTGTGCCACCACACCTGGTTTAGGGTCATGTTTTCTTACCAGGCTGAGCTCTGGTGCATGTGCAGATGGTGTGCTGTGTGCTCAGGCACTGTGGTCTATTGTGTATTGAGCACCTGTTGGATTTTAACCTCTATGGTTACCCATGGGCCTGCTATGCCATGTTGCCAAGGCTGTGAGGGTGGGCTCTGTGCCAGTGGGTGCTGGGCAAAGCAGACTAGGAATGCTGAGTGTGGGTGTTCGGTGCAGGGGTCACGCAGCCTGGGGCCCTCAGCCCAGGACTGGCACATGGGTGGAGTTACTGGAACATGGCAAATCCTGGCAGGGCCCCTGGGGGTGTGTCTCAAGTTGAAAGGCAGTGGCAGGAGGGAGTTGAGTGAGGGAAAAATCAGAGAGGAATCAGCATGGGAGGGAAGCGAAAGGGGCACAGATGGAAGGGAAAGGAGGAGAAAAATTAGGTTTCTAACTTACTAGTAGAGACAGAAAAGTCCAGGTGTGTAGCTTGATCCTTTAAAGAGGCTCAAGAAAGGTCTCTGACAGGTCACTGTGAGACAGAGGATGCCTGATGATCTCTGAAAGAGTTGCCTTTTGCCTTCATTGGGGAGTGAGGTAGAAATGATAGATAAGTGGGGATTCTCTGCTGATTACTCATCCAGGGCTGTTGAGAGCTAGCTTTCACCAAGGAACGTTTGGGTGTACACTGGAGAGGTGTCCCAGCAATGACCCTTCAGATGCCTGTTCAGTTTTCACTAGTATCGTGCAGTCAGAGATCTGTGTCTGGAAAGGAATCCAGTTGCCCATCTGTTCAACATTTCATTGACCATTGGTGTTGATGGGTATTCACCAGAGGGTCCTGGAGAAACCTCTCCTCTTTGAGAGTGGCAACTGCCCTGAAGGCAATTATTAGCTGGCAGAGTTACCACTACTTGGTTTTAGTGTTCTGTAAGGGACAGATAAAAGCCTGAACTGAACATAGATGAGGTTTTATAAAAAGACCCATTTTACAGAATTTTATCGAAGTCCACTAGATGGCACTTTTAAATTATTTCTCCTTAGTGCCATCTTTAAAACAAGATTAAAAATCATAGCAGTCAAAAGTCAAACAGTTCAAGCTAGTCTAAATGTAGCATACGTAAAACAGGAATACAAGACCTTGTCCTCAAGAGTAAAACATCCCTTTAAAGAGACATCATAAAGTGATTTACAAAAGGCACAAATAGTAGCAAACAAGAATGACAATTGTGATTACCTAATATAATTTAGCAATCAAGAAATAAAAGCAAACTCTTATTGCCTGTTAATTATTTGTTATTTTGCAAAATGGAAAATTCAAAATATTGTGCTCTGGTCACAGAGCCGTTGTCTAGCTGGAAGCTTGGCCATGCCACATTACAGAAAAAGAACAGCCATTTGGGCTCAGATCGGGAGAGAGGTGGAGAGGTTTGAGACTCTGCAGGAGGCAGACTAGTGGGGATGAAGAGGGGTGAGTGGAAGATGGGCAGTTCCCCACTGGAGTACAGAGAGAGATGCGGGAGAGCTGCCAGATCTCTGGTGGTGTCTCAGTTGGGACCCAAAGCCATAAACGTGAACAACTGAGCAAGACAAATGTCTTTGCAGCTGGTCAGATGCTAAAGGAAAGCAGCTGTCCCAGGATGATTTTTTATACCAGTACTAGAATTCAAAATCAAGAAAAGCAGGGCAAGCCTCTCTCTGACTTTGTGAAGGAGAGTGAAAGGCAGGCAGGGAAGAAGAATGAAGGAGAGAGAAACTGGGGGGTGTACTCTACCTGAAATACCTGGCAAGGTCTGACATGGCAGATGCGGCAGCAGCTGTAGGAACCAAGGTGTGAGGCCAGGTGGTCTCAGCTGGGGTGGAGGTTTGAGAGCTTGTCTCTCTCTTCTGGAGAGAGCTTGTCTCTCTCCTGGGTTTTGACACCAGATGTAAGGAATGGTGTGAGGTAGAGACCAGCCAAAAACTCCAGGCTTGTGTGAAGGCAACATGGCATGAAATTTATTGTGACTAGGAACAAGCAGACAGAGGGCAAAAAGGCCATCTGTGGGGAACAAAGAGAAGTAGGCTTTTTCAAATAGTGCTTGAAAGAAGGCAAGGGACTTTGGTCAGGACAATCGTAGTAAATCTCAGTGGTCAAAATTCTCTGGATGTCTTGTGCCTCAGTGGGCAAAGGCCTTTTGAGGTGTCTGGTGCAAATACTTGGGTGTCTTTAGATATCTTGGTGTTTGCAAGATTCCTTGCTCTATATTATCTCTTTTATGACAGGCTGTATTGCTGAGGGCACCAGTGCGGAGGTGAGAGCAATGCCTCTGCTGGTATACAGTTTGGATACTGGGAAAGTCATGTCCAAATCGAGCCTCACAAGGAGACTGAGTCAGAGAGAGGCCAGGACAACTTGCCCAGGTACACTAGCAGTAGATATTTAGTAAGGGCTTTTGGTTGCAGCAAAAACAAAACAACAAAACAAAACAAAACAAAACAAAACAAACAAACAAAAAACAAAAAACCAAACCAAACCAAACCATTATGGCCACATGTATCCGTTGTTTTATTTCAGAATCTTACTCATTATAATGTGTGGGAGAATACTGCTCAGCAGCTCTGACATCCCTTCCTGTCCCTCCACCAGGTGCTGGGCTGCCCTGCTCACCTGCTTCACGTGCTCCACCTTGTGCTTTGCTCCCTGGCTTGCTGCATGGGATGCCACCGATGTGAGCAGAGGCAGGAAGTCTACTGGCACACAGGGCTTCAGCCTTGAGTGCCTGCTTCTCACTATGAAGATCACCTGGAGAGTACAGATACCTGAGACAAGTGTACCATGCAGGGCAGCCTGGGGAGGCAGGTACAGTTCCTGAGCCCTCTGGCTGTGAGGGAGCAACTGAGGGCTGCATGCCACTGTAGTGACTGGGTTGGTAAGGATCCTTGTTTGGGGACACTTGGCCCCCACAGACTTTTACAGAAGCAAAATAGTTGTGGGCTGGACAGTGTAGTATACTGTGCTCACATGCCACTGGAGACTGAGGCAGGCAGAATGGTCTGGAGCAACAGCACAAGATTCAGGTAGAAGACCTGGGTTGCATGGTTTTTCTCCCATTAATGTGGAGAGCCTTTTCTGAGTGAAGGGCCGAGTCCACCTCAGGCATGTCTGCAACAGCTTTCACTAATGCATCCAAGCCTCACAACTCCATGAACACATTCATTACTTTCCGGCTGTGGAACAAGGAAACTGAGGCACAAGATGGTAAGGACACAAATCCAGGTCTCAAGCCAGGAAATGGCTCAGATGAGGATGATCCTAAAGGACAGGTCATCGTTGTTACTCATGCCTGCACTACATCCACACATCTGGTCTATTTTATCCACATCCCCCAGCGTCCTCCAGTTTGTCCCTGCTCACCATGCTTCTGTCACTGCCCTACTTGAGATCCTTGTCCTCTCCTCTGAACTGCAGCCATTACCTCCTGAACGATTTAATATTTCCCACCTCACTTTCTTGAAGGCATTGTCTAAACCCCAACCCAACCCAACTACCTAAGTGGAAAAGCTAATCATGCCATTCATCTGCTCAAAACTCTTCAGAAGCTGTCTGCTGTCCACAGGACATTGTCCAATGTGCATGACTCTAGATATGACTGCAGTGCAAATCTAGAGTAGACATAGATAAAAAACAGATAGAAGAGATAAGGAACATGATGAAAACCATGAGTGCCCAGCATAGGAAAGAAAAGGAATCCATGAAATAGATTCAAATGGATGTCCAGAAAATTAAAAATTCAACTGAAAGTTTGAAAAATTGAATGAACAAAAGTAAAGAGAAAATATCAGACCTGAAAGATGAGCATGATGCTTAATGATCACAAAAAGAAAGATCTTTTAAAGATAGCAAGGGACCATGAAAAAACCCCAATCCAACAGCTGCAAGATGATTCAAAGAAGAACAATATAAGATTGATTGGAGTTGATGAAAAAAGCAGGAGTCAGCACAAACAACATGAAAAACCTGTTCACAGAAGTAATGGTAGAAAAGTTCTCAAGCATGGAAAAACAATTTGACATACAAATCAGCGAGGAATATAGAACTACAGTCAGTAATGACCAAAACAAATCTATATCAAGGAATATAATAATCAACTGACATAGTGAAAAGGCCATACTCCCAAAATTATTATACAGGTTTAATGCAATCCCAATCAAAATACCATTAGCATATCTCACAGACCTAGAGAAAACATTCCTAAAATTCACTTGAAACCAGAAGAGACCTAGAATATCTGAAACAATTCTGGGCAACAAAAGCAAGGTGGGGGCATCAATCACAGGCTTGAAATCATACTACAGAGCTACCATGATAAAAAACATGCTACTGGCAAAACAAAACCATACAAAACAAAACAAAACAAACAAGCAACAATAAAACAAACCAGACCTGAGGATCAATGGAACAGATCAGAAGATGTAGAAACAACTTAAAACACACTCAGCCACCTTATCTTTGACATAGTGGCCAAACACACTCACTAGAAGAAAGATAGCCTCTTTAATAAATGGTGCTAAAGAAACTGACTTTCTACATGCTGAAGACAAAAGTTGTATCTACGTCTCTCACTATATGTTAAACTAAAATAAAAATGGATCAAAGATCTAAATATTAAAAGAGAAACACTAAGTCTTCTGGAAGAGAGAATACATAGAACTCTTGAAAACATAGGTGTAGGCAAAGATTTCATGATCAAAGCCCTGATTGTTGGGAATTACTACAAAGAATCAACAAATGGGATCTCATCTTATTAAAAAGCTTTGCATAGCAAAAGAAACCACCAACAGAGTGAAAAGACAACCCATAGAGTGGGAAAAAATCTTAGCCAGTTTTTCCTTACACAAAGGACTAATATTGAGAACATATAAAGAATTGAAAAAAATCTGACTCTCCCAAATTTAAAGACTGAATCCAAAAAAGGGCATCTGAGATACACACATACTTCTCAGATGAAGAATTATAAATGGGAAATAAATTAATGGAAAAAGGTTCAACATCACTGGTCATTTGAAAGATGCAAATTAAAACAAGGCTGAAATTCCATCTCACTCCAGGAGGAATGATGATTATCAAGAAATCTGCCAATAACAAATGTTGGCTGGCCTGTGGGGAAAAAAGGAACCCTTCCCCACTACTGGTAAGAGTGTAGACTGGTGCAACCATTGTGGAAATCAGTGTGGAGACTCCTCAAAATATTAGGACTAAAGGTTTTATTTTACTCAGTTATACCCTTTTTGGTATCTTCTGAAAAGAGTTAAAAGCATTGTATCACAGCTATATATGTGCACCCATGTGTATAGCAGCACAATTTGTAGTAGCTAAATCTTAGAAACAACCCAAATGCCCATCAGCTGATGAATGGATAAAAAGGATATGGTTTTTTTTAAAATACAATGAGGCACTACTCAGCCATAAAGAAGGATAAAGTTGAGACATTTGTAGTTTAATGGATGGACCTTGAAACCATGCTCTTGAAATAATTGGTAAATATTGCATTGTCTTTCTGGTATAAGAAACTGAAACTGTAAATAAGGACCAAATTATATAATTGGTATTGTGAAATAGGAAGAAATTGTTCAAAAGGAAAGGGAGTTGAAGTAGGGGAAAGAAGGAAACGAAGGAAGGGGAAAGTAAAAAAGGAGAAAAGAAGGATAAAATGGAAACAAAGCTTTGTAAACAAGGAGGGGTAGATGGGTTGAAGGAAGGGGAGGGAATTGGAAAAAAAAGAGGAAGATATATCATGTACAGGTACAAATTTCCTATGATGAATGTGGTCATTATATATTTCTAAATTGTACCAGTAAATTTAACAAAAAAAATAAAAAGAATAAAGGAGTGATAGTATTCAACATACAGATACTACAAGAAGAAAATCCAACTGTTGATTTTACTTTTAGACATTTTTGGCTTGGTGTTCAAAGAATTCGGTGAGGCTATAGCTTTATAGTTATTTAAGAAAGAAGAAATTTAGGAAGAGAAAGCAGAAGGGAAAGTCTCAGTTTATGTGGAAGTGAGTTATTTCTCATCTTCTGGTGTTTTGGCTGCTACCCATGTTCTTGGCCTGCACTGGACCTCGAAGTCCACAGCTGCTTTCTGGTTCTAAATAAGTAAGAAATATTTGTGCATTAGGAAATAATCCATTTTTAGCACTGCAGGATTGTGGAAATCACTCTACACACATAATACAGTTATAATTATCACTATTATTTTTATTATTTCCCAAATAACAGACAAGAAATTGGTATCATTTTCCAAAGCACCAAGCACAGCACAGGCTGTCATTTCTAAAGTGGAGGAAACAGCGATGTGTAATTTTCCTGAAGCGATAATCTTGTGGACTCAGAGAGACTAAACACATCGGCAGGGAGACCAGGTGATCTCAGTTATTGTGCAGTGTTTCCTGCTGGTCTTTACCTGCAAGAAAACCACACTTTTCAGCTCTTATAAAACAGCTTAGAATGGAGTTGGTAAGAAACACATTTTTTCTCCTGACTTTTTATTGTAAAAAACATAAAATTGGTCATCTTCACTGTTTATAAGCACACAGCTCAGTGGTGTTGGGTGTGTTTGTACTGTGTGACAAACATCACAGTGCCTCTCTAGAGTTCTTTTCATTTTGTAAAACTAAAACTCTGGACTTAGGAACTCCTGTTCTCCACAGCCCCTGGAAACTAGTACTCTACTGTCCCTAGTAATCTTAAGTACTATCTCATTCGAAAGGAATCTTATAGTATCTGTCTTAGTGTGTATTTCACTTAGCATAAAGTGCTCAAGTTTCAAGTGATAGCATGCGTCACAATTTTCTTATTTGAAAGGCTGAATAATATTCCCTTGTATTTGGGTACCACATTTTGCTTCTCTGTTTATCTGTAATGGACACTTGACTTGCTTCTAGTTTTACTTAATGTGACTGAAACTACTATGAACCTGGGTGGATGCATATCTCTCCCAGATCCTTCTTTTGGGTAGATACCTAGAAGCATAATTGCTGAATCACATGCTAATGCTACTTGTACTTTGAAATTGTTTGACGAGTCATCCTGCTGTTTTCCATAACAGTAACACTATTCACAGCCATAAGAACAGTTCACACATTCTTGTCTGCACTTGGTATTTTGTTTTTATTAAAGCAGCCCTACTAATGGGTTTGTGGTGGTATCTCACTGTGGTTTTGATTTGCATTTCCCTAATTATTACTGATGTTTAACATCTTTTTATATATGTGCTGGCCATTTGTATGTCTGTGGAGAAATGTGTACTTAAATTCTTTACTCATTTTTTAATCAGGTTGTTTTATTGTTGTTGAATTTTACTGTACTGTGCATTAATGCATTCTGGATATTAGTCTCTTATCAGATATTATTTGCAAATATCTCTTAATGTGGGTTGCCTTTTTCCTTTTCGATAGTGTCTTTTGATACTCAAAAGTTTATAATTTTTGTGGGGCTCATGTTATCTACTTTTTCTTTTTTTTTCTTGTGCTTGATGTTAGATGCAAAAAAATCCTTGCTCAAACCAAGGTCACAGAGCTTTTTTCCTGAGAAAAACCTTTATCATCTTAGCCTCTAACCCAGTTCAATAGCCATTTCAATAGCTGCTTATGTTAAATTACTCTCTGACCTTCTGGGTTTATGTTTAATTGTCTCTATGACAAGATGCTAAATTAAAAAAAATGACTGGGTAACTAATGAGAAACAGTCTAGAAAGACTAGAAAGTCTTTGTTCTAAGATGAAATCTTTGCTTCTCTAGTATGTGTCATCAGTTTTAGTTTGATGCTCAGGCTATCTAGAGCAATACAAAATGAATTTTTTCTTGCATTAGTAGATCTCTCCAAATGTTTGAACAGCATTAGTTTCTCTCCAAGATTTGATTTTGTATGGAAAACAAATATCTCATTGGATATCGTATCTGTGGGGAATTTTTTTTTTT
>RJWM01011088.1:0-60951 GCA_004363535.1 Dasyprocta punctata | reverse complement strand
CAAAAAAAAAAAAAAAAAAAAAAAAAAGTCATTAACAAAATCTATGTGGTATGCATACATAAAGAGAAACCACATTTTTACCACAATAAAAAGAAAAAAATGAGGCTCCAGTAGAAATTTCATAACATTCTCTGTGATGACTACTATTTTACTTTGAAACAATGCCCATCTATTATCTAGTTCCATGAAAATGACATGTATTTTCCCACACTTAAATAAAACATAGGGGAGTGAGGAAGTATAGAAATGACAGTACCTGTACTGAGAAGTCATTAAGTATACAATTACTGACAACTAAATGTCAGTGAAGATGCCTAGTTTCTCATTAGAATAAAATGCTAAATTTATAGCTTAAACTACTTTGTGCCTTTCAGATGAAATGCATATAATTAACAGTGTGAAAGACCATGAACCTCAGCACTGGAAAGATGTGAATGTGAATCCACCAAGGGTTTATTACAGAATAAACTTGAAACTTTCTCTTGGAAAACTCCCATATCTGGCTTAGTTCTCTTACCTCCTACCATGTACATGGTCTTCAAACTTCTAGTTGCTCAGAAAAGAGCCTTGGCATGAAAGTGTTCCACTTTACAACATGCTGAAGTCCTGCTATTTCCTGTGACACTCCCTCTCCCATCTTACATCTCACTTTCTGCTCCTACTCATTCAGTTCAGTGTCCTCAAATGTGACCCTACAACACTCATCTATGTGACGGTACTTGTGACACACTGGTTGCTCAGTCCCTGCTTGGAAATCGTGGTCCTAGCTCTTTCCCCACCTTCCCTTACTGGATTCGATACTTCAATTCTTCATCTTAGCAGAGACACACTTCAGGATCCTAGGCCCCCTAGTCTTTTTTGATATATTATATTACTACCCACCTCCTCTACTCCTAAAGCAAATGATTTAACCATGCTGAGGGCACTGTAAAAAAGTGTTGTTGGCTTAGATTACCCACTGCCTTAACAATTCAATCAACTTTTATTCTAGACTTTTTCAAGCCCCTGAAACTATCCAGGCCTCCTACATTCTCTATCAAGTGACCACATCTCCTACTTTATGGAAAGGATAAAGAGCACTGAGTATAAGTACCTAAGAACTCTCTTTGCTATCCTGACATCTCTTGTTTATATTTATCCATCCTCTTCTATCTTTATTCCAGAGTATTTTCTCCTCTTTAAGGTAGCACAACCTAACTATGGTCCTACTATATATTCCTTTTAACACTTTCTATCAGTTATCTTCTCCTTATTGCATTCTCCTCCTTCTCCCTACTCATAAAGACTTCCTACTCTTCTACTTCTCTATCAAAATCTTTTTTAAAAGGTCTATACACATTGCCTCAATTTCATTTTCCTGCCCTATTCCTGCTGCCTAGAGAAAAACTCCCTCTCCTCAGTACAACATAAAAACTTTCTACAGTTGAGTCCCTGATCCCTTTGTCTTCTATCCTATGACATCTAGCATTTTGTAAGACTCCAGCCCAAAAGTCCCTTTCCTCCTGCATACTTGCTATCCAGATCCTACTAATTCTTCAGTATCTCACTCTTTCAACATGATCTCAGTGTCTAAGATAAAATTAATCTCCCTCTTGGTCTTTTAGGTATACTTCAAAAACTGCTAATATAATAAATATCGTATTGTTTCCTGTATAGCTACTTGCATACACATCTTTCTCACCTATTAAACTGTATCTTAACTTTTAATTAATAGAATACTACTTGTCTTTGAATTATGTACAGTGATTACATATAATAACCAAACAGCCAGTTGCTCAATGGACTAATCTTTCATTGAAAGTCTCAATAACCTATGATTATGAATTCATATTCCTTTATATCCCCAAGTATCCAATGTCATTCATGATGAAAATATCGCATAGAAGATGTTGAAATTGTAGCTAATCACAGATACCTACCTGTTGACATGAACTATGCATCATGCCCTCATAGGTTTTGAAGGTTACATTGGTTGGATTTACCAACGATTTCAGCTTTTCAGCAGTAAGGGAACCAAACATTAGGGGAACTAAAGGGTCACAATCTCCATGGCACTGGAGAATAGGAATATCTTTGTTAACACCACTGATAGGACCCTGCAAAAACACAAAAAACAAAAGCTAGTATTACTTAGTCAAGTGTATAAAGCATCATGCTGAATATTTAAAACTGTATTAGTCCTGTACATACATGTATTATTTACACTTGAGGTTATATTTGGCCAAAGAAATAAAATCTCTTCCATTCTTACATTCTTCATATCCCTTTATTGAAACATCTATAGGAATATACAATTACTTTGTCCTATACTAATACATATCTTTCTAATGAATGTTTCTTGAAGCCAGTTATATCTTAATTCATCTTTATATTTTCAGTCTTGATATGGGAGGTAATCAATAACTTTCACCATGTTTTCTCAGTTTCCATTTTATATAAATAAGAGAGTTAATAAACAATACCTATTACATATAAGACACCAAGTTACAAAATAGTAGCAAGCCCAAAATCCCTAGATTTAAAAATGAACTCAGGACTAGGGGTGTAACTCAGTGGGTTTAGATAGATAGTGGTTTTAGATCGATTCATCCACCTACCCATCCACCTATCTATCAGTTGATCTATCTCATCCTGGGGATGGAACCCCAGGGCTTCACACATACTAGGCAAGCTCTCCACTACTGAGATAAACCTCAGCCCAAACACTGAATATATTAAACATTTAAAAAAAAATTTTTTTTTTTTGAGACAAGAGTCTCACTAGTAATCCAGGGTGCCTTTGAACTCGCTATTTACCGAAGATGGCCTTGAACTCATGAAGTGATCCACCTGCTTCAGCCTCCCAAGTGCTGGGATTACAGATGTGCGCCACCACGCCAAGCTAAAAAGTATTTCTATCTGTTAAAGACAGCCTGGAGACAAGAATGTATAGCAGATATTGTGAAATACGAAGAAAATGTTCAAATGGAAAAGGGAACTAGAGAGGAGGAAAAGAAAGGGAAGAAAAAGAAAAAAACCGAGAGAAGAAGGAAAAAATGGAAACAAAAATTTTGTAAACAGGGAGGGGAAGAGGAGTTGAAAGGAGGGGGAAAAAAGAATCAAGATGTATCATGTACAGGTACAAATTCCCTATGATGAAGGTGATCATTATTTGTACCTAAAATGTACCAATAAACTTAAAAAATAAATAAATCTAGAAGTTAAAAAAAAAAAAGCCTTGAAGCTGGTCGTGGTGGAGCATGCCTTTAATCCCAGCACTCGGGAGGCTGAGGTAGGAGAAGTGTTGTGAGTTCAAGGCCGGTTTGGGCTACAACGCCAAGCGCAAGGCCGGCCTGAGCTACATAGTGCGACCCTGCCTCAAAAAACGGGCTGGGAGTTTGGCTCAATTGCTTAAGCGCCTGTCTGGAAGGTGCGAGGTTGTGAGTTCAATCCCCGGTGACACACACACACACAAAAAAAAGCCTTGATTTTCACATATATCCTAAAATGTTTCAAATCTTCAGATACAAGATTTATCACAAGGTTTCTTATTCCACTCTATGTAACTCATAAAGAGAGTATAGTGTACAAATAAAGCCTAATGACACAACACAAAAGTCTAAAGAAAATTTTTAACAAAAAAGATGACTGAGGTAAACTATGGACCCGGTTGGTGACAATGTTGTCAGTGCAGGTTCACCATTATAATGAAGGAGCCATGGTAGGCTGTGCTCCATGGGCGTAGAGAGGATAAGGGAACTATGTACTTTCCATCACTTTTACTAAAATCCCAAAACTGGTCTAAAAAACCCTAAAGTATATTAATTAAATTTCAAAAGATGACCTCACAGTATTATCTACTACTTTTTAACTCAATAATCTCATGTTTTGTATCAACCAGGCTACCTGTGGAAATGAAGCCCGAAGTGGAAGCCAGCAACTAAGCGCAGTGACACCCGCCAGTTTCTGCTGTGTGGTTAGAGCAGTGTATAAAGATAAAGCTCCTCCCTGGAAAGAAAGCAGGGAAAAATCAATGGAACACATACACTGCCAAGAGCAATATAAAAAATTTCTTATTGTTAAGGTTTATTCATAAGAACATCATACTGGGTGGCTGATATCAAATCAAATCAGGCAAATATAAGACTGTACTCTCATAAAGCACACAGTTCCTTACACCAAAAAAAACATACCAACTACTGATGTTATTTTCTAAAACAGGAGTTCAAGATAATAAGGACTGTGTAGCAGACACTTTTACACCATGGAGCTACTTTCGTGTCGGCCACCTAGATGTCCTGTCACTAACCATGCCCACAAGGATATGATACTTCTTCCTGATTCTGGAAAGTGATATCCTTTGCCCTGTAACTGTGGGATTGGAATTCAGTGACTGCTGGGCAGTATCTGTGTAACTGAAACTATAACATGTAAATTTAACAACTTGAAAAGCTACAGTCTGTAAAAGTTAAAAAGGCCACAAGTTGATGGAGAGGCAAATAAAGCAGATGAGCAGGGAAATAGATGAAGATGGAGACCAAACTCCAGATGGTTTTTGAAGTCCTAGGTACTGAGGCTTTTCATTATCTTTTTTCTCTTGTCCTTCTCGCTTCTTTTCTCCCCTCCCTGCATCTTCCTGTATAGGGGATCAAACACAGGATCTCTGCACTGAGCTACATCCCCAACCCTTTTTTATTTTGAGACCGGGTCTCACTAAATTGCCCAGTCTAGGTTTGAACTTGTGATCCTCTTGTCTCAGCCTCTCAGAGTGCTTCATTACTGTGCTTGGCTCTCTCTTTCTTGTTAAGGTATTTTAGGAATTGGTTTCTGTAGGCTACAATCAATTTCAAGTAAAATTCCTCTACATACTTCCTTTTTTTAATCAAATATTAATTTCTGCTATGTTTATATCAAGATGTGCACTATATTAAATCACTTCAACAAACACCACATTAATAATACCTTTTTATTGTACTGCATCAACATGTCTTTTGTATTGGATTCTATTGTCTAAATGATTCCAGAATTCTCACACTTCCCTTAGTAAGGTAACTGAAACAGTATATTGTTTATTTAGAAGACTTAAAAGAGATGGGTTACATGGAAACAGGCAAAAAGCTGAAAATGCAGCTGGGCATGGTGGCAAACGTCTATAATTCCAGCACCTGGGAGGCTGAGGCAGGAAGATCTCTGTGAATTTGAGGCCAGCTGGGCTACAAAGTGGGTTCAAGGCCAACCTCACCTGTACAGTGAAACCCTGCCTCAAAAAAGACAAAAACAAACAAACAAAAGCCTGAAGATAAAAAGATCAATTATACGGAAAACTGGCCATGATGACACACACCTATAATCCTACCACTTGGTAGGCTGAGGCAGGAGGATCACTGTGAGTTCAAGGGCAGCCTGGGCTACACAGCAAGACCCAGCCTCATAAATAAATAAATGGAAACTTACTGTTGAAAAACTATGTATGATTGGAGGAAAGGTACGGAAAGGACTATAGGCCTGGGACTCGCCCAGGCTTGCCCGGCACTCTAGAGGTTCTGAACTCCTTTCAGCCAGGCTCAGGGTCTGGGTTGTGTCACACTCCAGGGTACACTCTGCCTAGCTGCCGGGGTCCGGGAGGTCTCAGCCCCACCCAGTAAGGCAGAGGCTCCACCAGCACACTCCAGGAGTGCGCCCTCACTAGCTGCGCACAGGATTCAGCTCTACCCAGTCCCGCGACTCAATGCAACCCACCAGGGGAACGCCTGGCCAGCCTCACAGGACACAGAGGTACTGAGCCGACCCCAGCCCAGGACCCAGAGCTGCTCATCAGGGACTGGCCAGTACAGCTGCAGGGCCTTCAGAGCTTGGGCTCTCATCAGAGTGCAGGGCACTAGCTCGACTGTTCACTGGAGGAGTCGGTGTGGCGGATCCTAGAGGTTGCAGGCCTGCCCAGCCAGGAACAAGGCCCCAGCACTGCAGGCCTGGGACTCGCCCAGGTTGGTCTGGCACTCCAGAGGCTCTAAACTCCTTGCAGCCAGACTCAGGGTCCAGGTGGTGCCACACTCCGGGGTATGCACCACCTAGTTGCCTCGGTCCAGGAGGGCTTGGCCACCACCCAGTAAGGTGGAGGCTTCACCAGCACACTCCAGGAGTGCACCCTCACTAGCTGAGCACAGGATCCAGCTCTACTCAGTCCCACAACTCAGCGCAACCCACCTGGGGAACGCCCGGCCAGCCTCGCAGGACACAGAGCCACACAGGTCCCAGAAGAAAATGACAAAAGAAAGGAAAGACCAAGAGGCACTCTCAATTCCCCAGCCCACTGAGAACAAACCCAAGAGACAATGAAATGGAAAACACTGGGAGTCACACAACCGAACTTTCTGAAATGATAGGAAATGCAGTAAAGAAACAGCTCCATGAAGCTATAGAGAAACTCAAATCAGAAATAATCTCTCAGCTAAAAAATGAAATGATAATCATTATTTTTTAAAATTTTTTTATTTTTTGAGGCACGGGGGATTAAGCCACTGAGCCAAACTCCCAGCCCTAGTTTTTGAGGCAGGGTCGCACTGTGTAGCTCAGGCTGGCCCTGTGCTCACGTTGTAGCGCAAGCCGGCCTTGAACTCACAATGCTCCTCCTACCTCAGCCTCCCAAGTGTTGGGATTAAAGGCGTGCACACCACGCCCGGCTGATGATAATCATTATGAAAGAAATGTTGTGTGTATCAAAAGAAAAGCAAGATAAAAAATTAGAAGAACTTAAGAAAATGCTTGGGCCAGGCGAGGTGGCGCACGCCTTTAATCCCAGCACTCCGGAGGCTGAGGTAGGTGGAGTGTTGTGAGTTCGAGGCCGGCTTGGGCTACAACGCGAACGCAAGGCTGGCCTGAGCTACATAGTGCAACCCTGCCTCAAAAAAACCAGGGCTGGGGAGTTTGGCTCAGTGGCTTAAGTGCCTGCCCTGGCAAGTGCAAGGCTGTGAGTTCAATCCCCAGTGCTGCAAAAAAAAAAAAAAAAAAAAAAAAAAGAAAATGCTTGGAACTTTGAATGAACAATATAAGACACAAACAGACTCCATGAAGCAGATTGAAAGGGAAATGCAGGAAATGAAAAACTCCATGGAAAGTGTGAAAAACCGCTTGAATGAAGCTAAAGACAAAATCTCAGATCTTGCAGACAGCATGGGAGCTTATGGCCATGAAAGAAAAGATCTCTTAAAAATAGTAAGGAATAGCCTTTAATCCCAGCACTTGGGAGGCTGAGGTAGGAGGAGCGTTGTGAGTTCGAGGCCGGCTTGGGCTACAACATGAGTGCAAGGCTGGCCTGAGCTATATAGTGCGACCCTGCCTCAAAAAACCAGGGCTGGGCATTTGGCTCAGTGGCTTAAGTGCCTGCCCCAGCAAGTGAGAGGTTGTGAGTTCAACCATGGTACCGTAAAAAAAAAAAAAAAAAGTAAGGAACCAAGAAACAACAATTCAACAGCTGCAAGACAATGCCAACAGAAATAACATAAGATTAATAGGCATAAATGAAAAAGCAGGAGTCAATACTAAAGAACTGCGAAGACTATTCACAGAAATAATAGCAGAAAACTTTCCAAACACAGGAAATACAGGTAACTGAGGCATACAGAATCCCAATTAACCATAACCAAAATAAATCTTCACCCAGACATATAATAATAATGGTATCAGAAATACAGCACAAGAACAAAATACTAAAAGCTGTCAGAGAAAAAAAAACATCACCTATGAAGGAAAGCCTATCAGAATCACGGCAGACTTCTCAACACAAACCTTCAAGTTATGAAGAGCTTTGAGTGAAGTATTTCAAATCCTGAGAGAAAACAACTTTTAACCCAGATTGATGTACCCTGCAAAACTATCTTTAAAAATTGATGGAGAAATAAGATACTTCCACAACAAAGAACAACTGAAGAAATTTATGGCCACCAAACAAACTCTACAAAGAGTACTGAAAGACATTCTAGAAAGAGACAAAGATAACTACAATTCCAGGAACAACAAAAAAAGGAAACCACGAAGCAGGGCAAATAATTAAACAGAAAATGTAGAAAACCAACAACAGAAAGATATCATGACAGGGATGAGCCAGTACATATGTTGTATCAATCGATGTAAATGGTCTCAACTCACCAATAAAATGAAACAGACTAGCAGAGTGGGTTAAAAACAAAACTCAACAATATGCTGTGTACAAGAAACACATTTCACTCAAAAGGAAACTCACAGACTAAAAATCAAAGGCTAGAAAACAATATTCCATGCAACTGGAGCCCAGAAAAAAGCAGGGGTAGCTATTATGTTTGCAGACAATATGAAATTCAGACAGAAAATGATCAAGAGATAAAGAAGGTCACTACATACTTGTTAGGGGAAAACTTCAAGAGGAAGAGATTACAATCATAAATATATATGCACCGAATATGGAAGCACCCAACTATGTAAGACAATTCTTAATAGACATGAAAAACCAAATAAACAATAATACAGTTATAACAGGGGACCTTAACACCCCACTGTCACAGAGAGATAGATCAACCAAACAAAAAATCAGCAAAGAAATAACAACTGAATCAAACTTGTGAATAAATGGACCTAGTAGATGTGTACCGAGTATTCCACCCATTCTTCTCAGCTGCACAAGGGTCATTCAGTAAAATAGATCATATACTGGTCCACAAAACATGCTTAAGTAAATGCAAAGAAACTGAAATAATCCCGTGCATATTATTTGACCATAGCACAGTAAAATTGGAAATGAATGACAAAAAAACCTACAATAACCACATAAACACATGGAAATTAAATAATACTCTCCTAAATAACCAATGGGTCACAGAAGAAGTTAAAGAAGAAATTAAACAATATGTACAATTGAATGAAAATGCAAATACAAATTACTGGAACCTGTGGGACACAACCAAAGCAGTTCTCAGAGGGAAATTTGTAGCACTAAACTCCCACATCAGAAAAATGGAAAGAACACACATAAACAACCTAATGCTGCACCTCAAATGTCGAGAAAAAGAAGAGCAAGTTAAGTCCAAAGCCCAAAGAAGGGAGGAAATTATTAATATTAGAACAGAAACTAATACAATTGAAACTAAGAAAACAATACAAAGAATTAATGAATCAAAGAGTTGGTTCTTTGAAAGAGTAAATGAAATTGATAAACCCCTAGCCAACCTTATCAAGAAGAGGAAAGAAAAAACTCAGATTCATGCAATAAGAAATGAAAAGGGTAAAATCACTACAGACCCTGTGGAAATACAGAAGATCATCAACACCTAATTCAAAAACCTTTAGTCACATAGATTTGATAACACAGAAGAAATGGACAGGTTCCTAGAAACCTATGAATTACCAAGGCTGAATCAAGAAGATGTAAAGCTGCTGAATAACCCAATTTCAGCTAATGAAATTGAAAATGTAATTAGGACCCCACCAACAAAGAAAAGCCCAGGCCCTGATGGATTCACCACTGAATTCTACAAGAAATTTAGGGAAGATTAATGCCAACACTCCTCAAACTCTTCAATGAAATCGAAAGAGAAGTAAATCTCCCTAACTCATTCCTGGAAACAAGTATTACCCTAATACCAAAACCAGACAAAGACTCAACTAAAAAACAAAATTACAGGCCAATCTCCCTAATGAACATAGATGCAAAAATTCTCAATAAAATACTGGCAAATAGAATACAGCAAGTTATCAGGAAGATTATACAACATGATCAAGTGGGATTCATCCCAGAAATGCAGGGATGGTTCCACATATGCAAATCAATAAATGTAATATACCATATCAACAGGGCCAAGGACAAGAACCACACGATCATCTCAATAGATGTAGAAAAAGCTTTCGACAAAATCCAACACTCATTCATGATAAAAACCCTACAGAAAATTGGAATAGATGGTCTCTACCTCAACCTGATAAAAACCATATATCATAAACCAACAGCCAACATCTTACTAAATGGAGAAAAACTGAAAACTTTCAACCTAAAATCAGGAACAAGACAAGGATGTCCATTATCACCACTCCTATTCAATATAGTTCTGGAAATACTAGCCAGAGCAGTTAGACAAGAGAAAGAAATAAAAGGAATAAGGATAGGAAAGGAAGAAGTGAAATTATCATTATTTGCAGAAGACATGATACTCTACATAGAAGACCCCCAAAAATCCATTAAAACACTTCTAGATATAATAACCAAATTCAGTAATGTTGCTGGATACGAGGTGAACACTCAAAAATCAATAGCATTCCTGTACATAAACAACAAAGTCACTGAGAGAGAAATAAAGGAAACCACACCCTTCACTATAACATCCAAAAAAATGAAATACTTAGGAATCAATCTAACAAAGGAAGTAAAAGATCTATACAGTGAAAATTACATTACTCTGAAGAAGGAAATCGAAGAAGATTTCAGAAAATGGAAAGGTATTCCCTGTTCATGGATAGGAAGAACAAACATTGTGAAAATGGCCATTCTCCCAAAATTATTATATAGATTTAATGCAATCCCAATCAATAATTAGAATAATGCTGAGATTCCATTTCACTCCAGAAAGAATAGTCAAGATAAAAAAAAATCAACCAACAACAAATGCTGAAGGGGCTGTGGGGAAAAAGGAACTCTTCTCCACTGTTGATGGGAGTGTAGACTGGTGCAACCACTGTGGAAATCAGTGTGGAGATTCCTCAAGAAGCTAGGATTGGAGATCCCATTTGACCCAGCTATCCCACTTCTGGGCATTTTCCCAGAAGAACTGAAAACATCATTCCACAGTGATATCTGTGCACCCATGTTTATAGCAACACAATTTGTAATAGCCAGATCTTGGAAACTACCCAACTGCCCATCAATGAAAGAATGGATACAAAAGATGTGGAATTTTTATACAATGGAGTACTATTCAGCTATTAAGAAAGATTGCATTGAGACTTTTATCAGTAAATGGACACAACTTGAGACCATACTCATAAGTGAGATAAATCAAACCCACATGTGTAAACACCATATTGTCTCCCTAGTGTAAGAAACTGAAAATGTATATATGATTCAAAATCTATAATAAATACTATGTAAGGGTAAAAAGCAGCTCGAAGAGCAAAAGTAGTTGGGAAGGGAAAAGGGGGAAAGAGGGAAGGGAAAAGGAAAAGATATAAATCTGTATCTATGTATATGTAAGATAACTAAAACGAACATACTGCTGAATGTATTAGTTATTGGGAAAGAAAAGTTAGCCGGGCGTGGTGGAGCATGCCTTTAATCCCAGCACTCGGGAGGCTGAGGTAGGTGGAGCATTGTGAGTTCGAGGCCCGCTTGGGCTACAACGCGAGCACAAGACTGGCCTGAGTTACATAGTGTGACCCTGCCTCAAAAAAAACCAGGGCCGGGAGTTTGGCTCAGTGGCTTAAGCGCCTGCCCTGGCAGGCGTGAGGCTGTGAGTTCGATCCCCGGTGCCGCAAAAAAAGAAAAAAAAAATTTAAAGGGTGTACAGAGGCTAATTTAGAAAGCTAACTAAAGCGTATTACAGTTATTTAAGAAAATATACTCCAGATCTACAAAGAGATAAAGGGACGGAAGGTAGGGGACATAACAAGAAATAAGATGTATTATATACATGTACCAACTCATGATGAATGTAATCAATACACACTGCAAATATGGACTAATAAAAATAAAAACTTTAAAAATATATATATATTCCAGGTCCCAATCAATTTACTTAATAAAAGTAAAAGCTACTGCTGAGGAGACAAAATATAAGAAAAGTAAAAAAGTATACAAAGGGGCCAGGAGTTTGGCTCAGTGGCTTAAGCGCCTAACTGGCAGGTGTAAGGCCATGAGTTTCATCCCCGGTGCCACAAAAAAATAAATAAATAAATAAAATTAAATTAAATTAAATTTAAAAAAAAGTATACAAAGTAGAAATTGATTAATTCCAATCCATACAAACTCATTTCAACATTAGTATCAGTCAAGAACCTGTAGCATCTTCTAAAAGGGACTTGTTCATAGAAAAAAGGATTGAGAATACAGACTTCTAGATAAATACACAGATGGTACACACAGGCATATCACCCAAATTTTATCTTACCTGAGAAAATCCTCCCAAAATAATTCTGTTAGAAGGAATGCCATTCTTCACCTCTTGATCTATTAAAGCTTTTACTAAAAACAAAAAGTTAATCATATACCTTCAGAGTTAAGCCCATTAACACAATCTAAAATACGAAAAAAATAACAGCAAAGCACATAGTATATCCAGGATGAAAATGCATGAAAAACATGAAGCACTCCATAAATAAAAAATTAGAATGCATTTTCATCATGAAATTTCTCAGATTTTGCAGGTGACGCCTGACCCAAAATTTCAATAATTTCTTGTTATAGCTGGGCGTGGTGGTACACGCCTTTAATCCCAGCACTCGGGAGGCTGAGGTAGGAGGAGCGTTGTGAGTTTGAGGCCAGCTTGGGCTACAACGCGAGCGCAAAGCCAGTGCAACCCTGCCTCTCAAAAAACTAGGGCTGGGAGTTTGGCTCAGTGGCTTAAGTGCCTGCCCTGGCATGTGCAAGGCTGTGAGTTCGACCGCCAGTGCCACAAAAAAATAAATAAATAAATAAATAAATAAGTAAAAAATTTCTTGTTACATACTTTGTAATAACAGTCTTCTCTCTTCAAAAGATGGATATTCTTTTATTTATGGTTAATTTGACTCATGTACATTTTGTGTTTCTTCAATAAACCATAGCATATTTGCACCTAAACACTGTCTTTTGAAATAGTATATAATTAAATTAAGTTACAATTTATGATTTACAGTTTTTTTTTTTCTGTCCCAGAGCTGAACATGTGGGCTTCACACTGGACTACATCCCCATTCCCCAGTCCCAATTTATGAGACAGAGTCTCAGTAAGTTGCTATGTAGCCCAGGTTGAGTTCAACCTTGCAGTTCTATTAGTGCTATCTTCTCCATTAGGCTGTATAAATCAAAGCAGAATTCTTACGTATATGACAGAGCTGAAGCTTAATAAATGCCACTCCTCCCCATCTACCTCACCTCCACTGACCTTAGTTAAGTAAGTCCATGTTGACAGGGTGGCAAACAAGTTAGTAATCAGACCAGAAGGAAACAGCACTACCTACTGGGATCACATAAGTGTGCCACATTTAATCAGTGTTAGTGTAACTACTGAATCTACTGTAAGAATTTATGAGTGCAACTGTTATAAAAATTTTTTAAACTTACCATTTTCTGCTGCCCGTTTAATTCCAGGTTCATCCTCGTGAGAATCTGGTGAAAGCCCAATGATATCAAACCTAGAAAATAAGGCCAAATCTCATGAGAACCATTTGACTTTAAGTCTTTTCTTCGTAAGTGTGTTTTACTAAGCTCATGGATAAAAAGCACTAACCAGAGACATTTCCCAGAACATGAAACTCAAAATGTCTACAGGGGCTATACAATTAATTTGAATCTGATATTCTGTATGTTCCTTTCACTCCAACTAGATATGGATTCTAATGTTAAAAAGCCAAGGTGTCATACAATTTTAGGATGAGGACAACCTAAAAAATTACTTAGTTCAAACTTACACTCAACCCACAAATCCTGAAAAGTTTCTGATAAATTTCAGCTATTAATTTCCTCTTCTACTATCAATTTAATACATATTTACACCCATTTTGATCCATATGCTGCAAAACTTTTTCATTATACATTGTACCTACCTTAAACTAGAAACCAAGGGAAGCCTTCCTTCAGGGCATTCTACTTTTCTGTCAGATTGTGTACTCTCCTTATGGACACTTGCACATTGAAATAAGAAGCTTGCTCTATTTCCTGACCATGAAGTGCACAAGGAATGTGAGAATATCTTGAGAGGGTTGAAAAGGAACTGCTTTCCTTAAAAACTAGCCAGCTCTCTAGGAAGACCAAAGGCTGGAAGGATGAAAAGCCTGTGGCTTGACCAGAGTGTATACCAATGGGATCACGCACATACTCAGTTACTGAAATCAACAAAGGCTTACAAAGCCAAGAGAGATTTTTCTCACAATACTTTCATTCATCGGTTCTCTGCTGTTTCTTTATCTGTTTGTACAGGTCTTTATGTTTACTAAAAAATCTAAAGCATAAAAAATTAAATAAGAAAGTTTAAAGTTAATCATGTAACTTCACAACTTAAAAACAGCTAAATAAAGCTAGGTACAGTGGTGTATTTTTGTGGAAGGGTGAGGCAGGATAATTGTTTGAGCACAACCTGGGCAATTCAGTGACTTAGACTGTCTCAAAATAAAAAATACAAAAAGAACTCAGAATGTGGCTTGATGCACAGGCCTTCAGTTCAATACCTTATAGTGGAAAAAAAAAAGAAAAGAAAAGAAAGAAAGAAAATGGAAAACACACATACACACACACACACACACACAAAAAAAAACCACAAAAAAAACTAAACTGTACCTTTTTAAAAGGACTTCTGATAAAAGACTAAAAGGTTCTTGAGGCCAGGGATATAGCTCAGTGGCACAGTGCCTGCCTGGCAAGCGTGAGGTTGTGAGATCAATTCCTGGTACAAAAAAGAAAGAAAGACAGACAGACAGACAGACAGACTAAAATGTTCTTAATGAACAGGTAAATTCTTACCAAGAAGGCATAGCCATGTTCATGTTTAATGTTACCGGCATAACAGGCCTACAAAGAAAAGAACAGCAAAATAACAATAATAAGACATAAAACACAATAAATTCCATCAATCCAAATACATAATTACTTGAGGGTCATGCAAAACTCTATACTACAATTATAACATGAGCTGTTTCAAGTATTTGCACCTTAACAATTCTGTTATCTGTGCCCTCCCAAATGTGTTCTGAAGATACAGAAGTAGCTCCAAAAGACTAATCTTGGCAAATAAATTTTTTTTTTCCTTTCTCAGTGCCTTTACTTAATACTTGTAACTTCTCAGGCATGAGAAGGGAAACTAGGAATCACGACAGATGGAAATGCATAAAATATGTCACTCTGGTCAGGGCAATTTATTGCACAGATAGCTTACCATCAATTCCTATATGCTTGTATGTATATATGTATATCTGTGTGTGTATACACACACACACACATATATTTTAATTAATTTATTTATTTTTATCTTTTTGAGACAAGGTCGTGCTATGCAGTTTAGGCTGACCTTGAGCTCACTTTGTAGCCCAGGCTGGTCTCGAATTCGAAACAATCCTCCTGCCTCAGCTGGGATTACAGGAGTGCACCACCACGCCCGGCTTGCTCAGACTACATTTGAACTTACTTATTTCTTAGCTACATGCCTGCTCACTACACCTCTAAATAAGTATCAGTTTTGCTAAATGTCCACTGCATCCAATTCAAGTCTGAAATGAAAAATATGTTTGACAATCTGAATTTGGCCAGGTACAAAAGGAAAAAATATATACACTCTAACTATATCTCACCACTATCCTCCTGATACTAACAACAAGTCTAATGTAGAGGTCATAAAATTGTATCAGAATTTGAGAATACAAACTTCCCTGGGTTATGAAATTGCTTTAAAGCAATTTGATCTTGGGGTAAATAATATAGTTGAAATTCCAACATAGCTAAGAATTCTGGGTCTTGCTTGAGCTCAGTAATAGAGGACATGGGACAGCTAACTTGGGATCCCTCCTGTCTCTCAGGAGCTATTCCTATTTCCCAATAAACCTTTACTCTTAAAAAAAAAGTAGAGGACACAGCCACAGTATTCTGTTGTGGCCGATATAGATAAGACAGACTATTTCAGGACAAAAAGAGGAAGGAAGGTTTCCTTCTCTAATCTTCAAATATTATTCCTTTTCCTTTATTCATGTATCTGCCTCAACTCTATAGTTACTCCCACTTCTGAGGTTACTAATTTACTACCCTGTATCCAATCCCCTTTGCTTTCTTCTTAGTTATTGCTTCTTAGTGGCCTTTTGACCTAACATTGACCAAGCTTACGGGTTTTCTGCACTTGCTCAAAACTTGCTAGTTTCTTCTTGGTATCCATAAACATTTTCTGAGCCAGAAACTGAAACCAAATCTACCATACTCAAGGTCTGTATTCTGTCCACAGTATATCACATTGCTTCTAACTGATAAAACACAAGAATGTTTTCAATAAAGATTTCTCACAAATCTGCCAAGTAAATCCTCTGCACAGATAATCCATGTGTAGCCTTAGAACTTAACAGATATTTATATATCAAAAACAATTTTTCTGGCTTTAAATTCAACTGACCTGTAGAACAACAGTTTCAATTTCTCAAAAAAATTCTTCAATTTAAATGAAAGACTACTGTAGGTTTTATGAAGCTCACTAATCTTTACTCTTTAACTGATTATCTTAAAAATAAAACTTAATAATATTCAAAGGCTTTTCTGAAAAACCAAAGCTAGCACAATTATTCCTCCCCAGATTTTACATCAAAAGCCTAAAGATTAGGAATACTCACGCGTGAGGACAGATATATTTGATATGTGAACTTCTAATACCTGCAAAGGCTTCTGCCCATCCATGCCTGGTGGAAAAATTATTTCAATAATGCTATTAAATACTGTTTTAATTCCCAATGAATTAGTAATAGAACATTATTTAATTTTGTGAGGATAGGCTGATTAGGGTGGCGCAGGCCTGTAATTTCAGGACTTGAGAAGCTGAGGCAGAAGGGTCACTGTGAGCTCAAGGCCAGCCTATATGACATAGTAAGATCTTGCCTCAAAAAAATAAAAATATAGGGCCAGGGATTTAGCTCAGTGGCATTAAGTGCCTGCCTGGCAAGTGAGAGGTTATGAGTTCAATCCCTGGTACAAAAAAAAAAAAAGGTGAGGATAAATATTAACTTTTGGGGCCAGAGATATAGCTCAGTGGCACAGCACCTGCATGGCAAGTGTGAGGTCATGAATTCAATCCCTGGCATAAAAAAAAAAAAAATTAAAAATTAAAAAAACAAATATAAGCCAGGCGTGGTGGCTCACGCCTTTAATCCCAGCACTCGGGAGGCTGAGGTAGGAGGAGCGTTGTGAGTTCGAGGCTGGCTTGGGCTACAACACGAGCGCAAGGCCGGCCTGAGCTACACAGTGCGACCCTGCCTCAAAAAACCAGGGCCGGGAGTTTGGCTCAGTGACTTAAGTGCCTGTCTGATAGGCGCGAGGTTGTGAGTTCAATCCCTGGTGCCGCAAAAAACAAAAAACCAAATATATATATATGCACTTCTGAACATATCTTAAAACAACGGGCCATTGATGCTATTAAAACAACCCCACAAGCCGGGCGTGGTGGCGCACGCCTTTAATCCCAGCACTGGGGAGGTTGAGGTAGGCGGAGCGTTGTGAGTTAGAGGCCAGCTTGGGCTACAACGCGAGCATAAGGCTGGCCTGAGCTACATAGTGCGACCCTGCCTCAAAAAAAACAAAAACAAAAACAAAAACAACAAACCAGGGCCGGGAGTTTGGCTCAGTGCCTTAAGCGCCTGCCCTGGCAGGCTCGAGGTTGTGAGTTCAATCCCCGGTGCCGCAAAAAAAAAAAAAAAAAAAAAAAAAAAAAAAAAAAAAAAAAAAAAAAAAAAAAAAAAAAAAAAAAAAAAAAAAAAAAAAAAAAAAAAAAAAAAAAAAAAAAAAAAAAAAAAAAAAAAAAAAAAAAAAAAAAAAAAAAAAAAAAAAAAACCACAAACCTAGAAACAACCCAAAGAGCTATTATTTCATCTAGACTAAAAGATGAAGATGATCTTTCATGATTTCTGAACAGCAATGTGTGCTCCTTCATATATTTCCACTGGACTTCACAATTTTCAAAATACATGTTTATCCCTTTATATGTGCTATACAGTAGGCAAGACAGGTAACATAATTCAGGTTATATATGAAAAATCCTCAGAGAAATAAAGTAAATCAGTTATCTAACATCTCTGTATGCTTACATCACAAAAAGCAACTTTAAGCCTGGTATAGTGGTGCACACCTGTAATCCCAATACTTGGGAGGCTGAGGCAAGAGGACTATATGAGTTCCAGGCCAGCCTGAGCTACACAGTGCAAGCAAAGCCAATCTGAACTATAAAGTGAGTCTCCAAAACAAAAAAAGCAACTAAATTAATAGTCTTTCTTGTGTATGTATAAAAAAATCTATACATGCTCGAAATAAAGAAAAATTGAGAAAATATAAATTCATCATAATTCTTCCAGCCAAAAATAATTAGTTACTTTTTAAAATGTATTTTCTGATTTTTTCCACATATATCAAATAACATGACGAATTCGATAAAAATGGGATCATACTACAATTTTAAGCTTGTTTACATTTGACATTACATCTGATACTTTTTTACATCTTATCACTACTAAAGGATAAAACAGAAGTAATTTAAGCCTTTCTTTTGTAAAACTGTCTGGAAATGAATATTCAATACTCTTTTGTTTTTGTTTTAATTCACCTTGCCCTAAGTATTAGAGACACATAAAAAGATTTAAAACATCAGTATTCACAGTAATATTATACAAACTCTTATGTGACAGGTTGTTTTAGGCATTTTGTGTTTGTTTACGTGTATATGTACAAGTTTATTTACGTGTGTTGTAAGTATGTATTTACACACCTGTGTTAAAGATTTTACTCGGAAACTACTAAATATGCTGAAAGAAATTAAAGAGAAGTCAGTAAGAAGCAGCCCTCCCTGTGAATCAGAACCATGCACAGGCCACTGGTGGAACAGCCAGACACCAGCCTTTTCCCGTGAGTCAGTGCCATTCACAGACTGCGAGGGAAGAGAATAAGAAGTCAGCAAGAAGCAAGGCTCACCCCCAGCCCGGCAAATTGGCACCATGTGCAGGCCGCTGGCAGGAGAGCCAGATGATAGCACCTTCCAGCATGTGTGCTGGGAAACAAGTACAGCCACCACCCCACCCCATCCCCGCTGATCTGGAGAAACACAGGTTGTGATGATAGCTACTGAAGTAAAATACAATTTAATGCTTGTAGTATTTAGTGTTTTGCTGACTTTGCAGGTATGAAGTTGGTAGTCTGATCATATCTATTCAGAGGACAATACGCAATGCAGCATCTATGGGGGGAATCTCCTGAAGATCGTAGCTATTGTTAATTCCCTATTATCTGGTTTTGAAGTGCTGTATCATTTTCATTGTTTTGTTGGGTTGGGTTTTATTCTGTTCTGTTTTGTTTGATTTTATTATATCAGATGGCATGGGCAACTATTTCAAAGATAACAAGATATATTATTGTAGACATGTTGGATTTACTATTGTCTTGTTTTGAAGTCTTTTATTGGTTCTATTCTGTTCTGTTCTGTTTTGATTTTTACTATGTCTGAAGGTATGGGCAGCTATGTTGAAGACAAGAGGCATGGTAACCACTGTTGATTTCCTATTGTTTTGAAGTCCTGTGTCACTTACCCTGGTTTGTTTTGATTGGCTTTATTCTGTTTTATTTTGCTTGGTTTTATTCTCTTTAAAATAAAAATTAAAAAAAAATAAATTAAAGAGCTATATAAATGGAAATACATCCACGAATTGGAAAACAATATTTGAAAGATGATCAAACTCATCTGCAGAGTCAATACAATCTGTACAGGAATCCCAGATGATACTACAGAAATTGACATCAATCTAAAACTCATATGGAAACCCAAGAGACTCAGAATAATCAAAACAATATTTCCAGAGAACAGTGTCAGTGATTAACACTTCCCAATTGCAAAAGTTGCTACAAAATAGCAGTAAGATAAGACTATAGGTCTAGAGTAAGGACAGAGACAGAAGTCAACTGAGAATCCAAAAATAAACTCTCACATTGTCAACCTAAAAGCACCAGAACAAATCAATGAAGGAGTGGCTGGGACAAATGAATACTCACATACAACAGAATGAAGTTGAACTACTACTTCACACCCTACATAAACTCGAAATAGATCAAAGACTTAAATGTAGATAAAACTCCTAGAAAAAAAGATATAAATCTTTGGGACCTTGAATTTAGAAATGAATTTTTCAGATGATATTGAAAGTATGTTAAAGAAAAACAGATAAACTGGAATCATCAAAATTTTAAAAAGTCGTGGTTGGAGTCAAATATTATGAGTGTACAGTTGTGAATTGGAATGATGGAAGAAAATCACTGCTCTGCCTCCCAGGTTATGAGAGGTTGATGGAATCATGGAATGTTCCTGGGGACTTTGTTTTTTTGTTTGTTCTCTCTCCGATTGTCTCTCTCAGTTTCTCTCTGTATCTTTCTCTCACCAGAATACTAAAATTTAACTTTTTAATGTGTTTTTTTTTTAACTCCTTCAAAATATATCAAAATAAAACATTTTAAAAGATGGGGGTAAAAACAAACAGTTGTGCTTCAAAGGACACTACAAAGAAAGTGAAAAGACAACTAAAGAATGGGAGAACTATTTGCAAATCATCTACCTAATAAAGGTCTAGAGGGCCAGGGATATAGCTCAGCTACACAGTGCCAGTGCCTGGCAAGCTCAAGGTCCTGAGTTCGATTCCTGGTACCAAAAAAGCAAAAAAGGTCTAGTACACATATATAGAATACTTAAACAAAAAGGCCACCCAATTTACAAATGGACAAAAAACTTAGAGACACTTCTTCAGAGAAGATATACAAATGGCCAAGAGGCATGAGAAAACATCATTTATTATGGAAATACAAATCAAATCACAATGAGATTCTACTTCATATCCACAAGAATGGCTATAAAAGTAATTTTTTAAAACTTAAAATCTTAGCTGCTGTGGTGGCACATGCCTGTAATCCCAGCACTCAGGAGGCTGAGGCAGGAGGATTATTTAAGAGTCTAAGGCCAGCCTGGGCTACAAAGTAAGCTCAAGGCCAGCCTGAACTAGGTGTGAGACCCTGCCTCAAAAAGACCAAAAAACAAGACAAAACAAAACAAAACAAACAAGCAAACAAAAAAATCTTATGAATTAGAATGTAGTAAAACTGGAACCACTGTAATGTTGCTGGTGAAAATTTAAATGTTCAGGCACTGCAGACAAGTTTGGCAATTCCTCAAAAAATTAAACACAGAAGTACTAAACAGGCACTCAAACAAATACATGCATATGAATGTTCATAATGGTATTTACAATAGCTAAAAGATGGAAATGACTCGAATGTTCACCAACAGATGAGTGACTAGTATATATATGATGGAGTATCAATCTACCATCAAAAAATTTAAAATAATGATCATGACTGAAGTAGATAAACCTCAAAAATACCAAGTTAAATGAAAGAAACCAGATATAAAATGTCATATATTTTATGGCAACACAATATTTGATATCTTCAGATAGGCAAATCCATGGCAACCGAAACCAGATTAAGCCAGGTGTGGTGGCCCACACCTGTAATCTCAGTGCTTGGGAGGTTAAGGCCGAAGAATCAGGAGTTCAAGGGCGGCCTGGGTTATTTTAGAGAATTCAAGGCAAGCCTGAGCTATATAGTGAGACTCTAACAAAACAAAAACAAATCAAAACAAAAAGGTAGATCAGAGGTTACCACAGGATGAAGAAAGTAATGGAGAGTGATTACTTAAAGGACTTGAGATGTTTACAAGGGCTAATTGAGACATTTTAAAAAGAGAATAGTGATCATTGCCTAACATTGTAAATTTTCTAAATGTTCATCTTAAAATGATGTTTAATGTTACATGAATTTCATATAAAAAAAGATATCCAATTAAAAATAGGGCAAGAACTTGAATAGACAATTTCCCCAAGATATTCAAACAGCTATTAAGCACACAAAAAGATATTCCATTAGCCATTAAAAAACACAAATCAAAACCACTGCAGGATCTCATTATCATACATACCTACCATGATGGCTATAATCAAAAACAGATGTATGTTTGCTTGTTTTTTTAAAACAGAGTCTTATTATTTTAGGCTGGCCTTGAACTCACCATGTAGCCAGGGCTGCCTTGAACTCAGGGTGATCCTCCAGCCACCCTCCTGAGTGCTGAGGTTATAGGCATGCACCACAAAAAGATGTAGTAACAAGCGTTCAAGAGGATGGAAAGAAACAAAACCCTCATACATTTCTGATGGAAATGTAAATGGTTCAGCTGCTTTAATGATCTAGCAAATGCTTAAAACAGTAAATATGACGTTACTATATGATCTAGCAATTCTATTTCTAGGTCTCTACCCAAGAGCACTGAAAACATGTCCACACAAAATCTTGCACAGAAATGTACCAACAGCATTACTCAGTTCCAGTGACAGAACCACCTAAATGTCCATCAAGTAAATGAATAAACACACTGTAGCACAGCTGCACACTATAGTGCAATTTAACAAAAGGAATAAATTACTGATTCATGCTGTAACATGGATGAACTGTGAAAATGTTATTTGAAAGAAACCAGTCACTAAAGACCATGTAGGATAGGATTCCATGTATATGAAATGTCTGGGATAGGTAAATCTACAGTGGTAGAATGATTAATGGTTCCTTATGGCTGGGGGCATCAGCCTTTAGGAGTGATAATTAAAGAACATGGAGTTTCTTTTTGGGCAATGAAAACGTTGTAAAGTTGACTGTAGTGATTGTGGCATAATCTGTGATGACGGTATTAAAAACCACTGAACTGCATACTCTAAATGAATGAAACTTTGTGACACATGAATTGTATTTCAATAAAACTGTTGCCAAAACAAAAAAGAAAAAGAACGCACGACTGAGTCCAGTCATGAGGACCCATTAGACAAACTTAAATTGAAGCTCATTCTATAGAATGTAAAGAACACGTAAGGAAGAGGGGTTAAGGATGAGGCTCAGTGGCAGAGCACAGGCTCAGCATTCTCCAGGAAGTAGATTCAATCCCCAGCACTAAACAAAGTAACATATTTCTGGAAAGAGTTCCGGACCAGGAAAGACATACATTAAAGGAGTTGGCAAAACTTCATGAGGTCTGTGGGCTAAGCACTAGTTTTGGATCAGTTCTGATTTCCTAGTTAGGAGTGCTGCACGCCATATTATGCACAAGTGTTCTTGAACATGAGAAATGAACAGCAGAGTATTTGGAGGTGATGGAAGATCATATCTGCAGGTCATTCTCAAGAGCTAAAGACATAATCACCAGATAATGTGTGTGCATATGTGTGTGTACGTGTGTGTAGGGAGAGAAAGCACATGCACACAAAGGACTGTGTGAAGAAGCATATGCCATAAAGATTAACAATTTGGGTAGCTCTGTGAAAGCATTACAGGATTTTTTTGTACAAAATTACACATTTATTTTTTAAAAATGCTTGATTCACATAACAGTATAATGGTAAAAATTATGTTACAATGAATAAACCTTCAAACATACTGAGCAAAAGGATCTGGACACAAGAGAATACACCAACAATTCCATTTACATGACTGTCAAGCACAGACAAAACTACAGAAATAGAAGTTAGAATAATGTTTCCTCTTGGGACGAGGGTAATGTCTAGAAAGGGGAATGAAGGAATCTGGAGAATAGGAACTATTCTACATTCACCAGCAGGATGTGTTTACATAGGTGTGTGTTTCTAAAAATTTATCTGAATGAACACTTAAAATTTAAACACTTGTCCCCTGATTCTTGTGCTTTGAATTTTAAATTTTTTCTTTCTCTTTGAAATAAAATGGATTAAAAAAAATACCTAGACCCTATCTCAAAAATATGAATAAAGAAAATTAAACAGGTTCAATAAACAAAAATAAATAAGTAAATAAATAAAATAAATCCAACTGTGGAAAAAAAAATTTTGAATACTTAAAACTGGGCGAGGTGGCACACACATGCCTATAATCCCAGCACTTGGAGCCGGGCGTGGTGGCGCACGCCTTTAATCCCAGCACTCAGGAGGCTGAGGTAGGCGGAGCGTTGTGAGTTCGAGGCCGGCTTGGGCTACAACGCGAGTGCAAGGCCGGCCTGAGCTACATAGTGCGACCCTGCCTCAAAAAACCAGGGCCGGGAATTTGGCTCAGTGTCTTAAGCGCCTGCCCTGGCAGGCGCGAGGTTGTGAGTTCAATCCCCGGTGCCGCAAAAAAAAAAAAAAAAAAAAAAAAAAAAAATCCCAGCACTTGGAAGGCTAAGGCAGAAGGATCGCTGAGTTCAAGGCCATCCTGGGCAACACAGTGAGTTCAAAGTTAGCCTGAATTACATAGTGAGGCTCCGTCTCAAAAAAATAAATATAAAATAAAATTTGAATGCATGACTAATATACCCCAATACTACCTTCAAAATAGTGTTTTTTTTTTTAATAGCACCTCTAACTCAAACAGGCTCCTAGATTTAACCAATCTGAAGAATTGCTACGTAAGAGAATCAAGGAAGATACAGAAAGATAGGTATGAATGGATAAACAAGGATCACCAGATACTTGAAGAAATTCAACAGCTCTAAAGGACTAAGATGAATAAACTAAAAACTGATCCCACAAAAGAGACATAATTAAAGGTACAGAAAAGAACATTAAAAATTGTAAAATAGCATCATCACAGGGAAGATACATGAGATTATAGCAGATAGCTAAAAAATTAACATGACAAAGGAAAACAACAAGAAATTTTTTAATAAACAGTAAAATTAAAGAAATCTGTAGATGGGATGAATAATAAAATGGATATGGCAATAATGGTATATAACCCCAGAACTAAACGATGAATAATCTCCGAGTATACAGAAAAGATAAAAAATAGAAAATCTGAGAGAAAATGAATACTGGTACAGACTGAATTGTACCCTCTCTCACCATATTCAAAGTTTGAAGTTCTAACCTCTGATGTGACTGTATTTATACTTGGACATTAGGGCCAGAAACTGAGTTGGTTAGCACCTTCGTTAGACTTCCTAGCCTCTAGACCTCTGAGAAGTTAGATTTCTGTTGTTGAAGCCACCCAGAGTCAGAGTGGTGGGCTGACTGTATGGTATTTTGTTATGGCAGCCCTAGCAGACAACAGGACAGATTCAGAAGCCTCCCTTCATTCAAAAGAAGTGCCTGGAGAAACTGAAAATGGGTAGACAGGAGACTGACAATAAAATAACAGAAAACTTCCCCGAACCCCAAAAGGCTCAAGACTTCAGGGGATGTGCCAAGTGGCAAGTAAGACAAAATTTTTTAAATCTTTACTTAGACAAATCTTAGTGATGTTTCAGAATCAAAAGGACAGAGAGAAAAGTATTCAGAAAGTAAAGACAAATTACTAAAAGGGATAAAAATGAGTCTAGTTTCAGACTTCTGAAAGACAAACTGACTGTTGGGCAGCCATGAAACAATAACTTCAAAAACTGAAAGAAAATAATTTTGAGCCTAGAATTATTAACCATGCTAGCCAAAAAAAAAAAGACATTCAAATGAGAAAGCAAAACAGACATTTTCTGACCCATGATCCAGAACATGTACCTCCTATTGAAGAATATACTAACATGAAAAAACCTAAATTCAAAAAAAGGCTTTGTGTATAAGCTACAGTAATGAACAGAAAAACTATCAGCCTTATAATCATTTAAATAATTTTTAACTATTTAATAATATGTAAAAGTTAGGAATATGTAAAAAATTTATAATTGGAAAACCCCAATGAAGAGAACACAGAAAGTGTTGTTGGTAAGTAGTATTATGGAAAAAACACAGATTCAATTTATAAAAACAACCATATCTATAAAATACTTAAACCTAGACAAAAAAATTTGTTCTTTATGACTCTGCTGAAGAATGAAAAATAACTGTAGAGATATGTTCCTGGATGGAAGATTAGTATTGAAAAGATGTCAATGCATCTCAAATTGATCTTTAAATCTAATAAAATCTCAAAAAGCCTGAGGGGGAAAAAAAGAATCGCTAGATAACAACTGCAAACCAGCTAATAAATTCTCCTCTACCTGCCAGACCCAACCACTAAACAGAGAAGTCTGGCTACAGTGTTAGTTGGCAAAGTGTTAGCTGTGGCCTTTTTGGGCTCACCGCTGCTCTTTGCTGATATAGACTCTATTGACTCTGGAAAAAGTAGTATAACAGATAAAAGTTGAGGGAAATGATCTGGCTGCCCCAAAAATAGACTGAAAAGATTTGGAAAATCATTTTAAGACAATATTACAGATTCTGAGGAGTAGGGTGGAGCTTGGTGTAGACTGCCTAACCTACCTTTTGGCTTGGTCTGGCCTTTAGTAGCTCTCATATATCCCCAGCACCACAAAAAGATTCTGCAGAGAAAATCGCCTTCTGTTATCAGGTATGAGCAGTGTAAAACTACAGTATGTGACATGTTAACTGACTCAAGTACATGTGAATTAATGTGAAACAAACCCCTTTGCTCTTTTTGTTTTATATTTCAATTTATTAAGTGTAGTCATGTGGTTGTGATGTATGTATTTTTTTCTTTTTATTTGCAAAGTCATTTTATTTCGAAGAGAAAAAGAAAAAAATAAAAATTTCAAAACATGTCAATCAGGGGGCAATAATGGTACATACAATGAGCACTGTTACCCCAAATCATTCACCCAGAGCACGAGACATCTGCATCCAATTGTACAAACAATACCAGCACAAATTTTTCTCTTCAATGAAATCAGTAGTAACTATTTTTTATATACATATATATGTGCATATACATATGTTGTTTCAGTTTCTTACACTAGTGAAACAATATGATGTTTACACGTGTGTCTGATTTATTTCACTTATGAATATGGTCTCAAGTTGCATCCATTTACCTATAAAAGTCTCCAGTTTATTCTTTCTTTATGGCTGAGAAGTACTACGTTATATAAAAATACCACATCTTTTTTATCAATTCCTCAGTCGATGGGCATTTAGGTTGTTTCCAAGATCTGGCTATTATAAATTGTACTGATATAAACATGGGTGCACATATATTGCTGTAGTATGATGTTTTTAATTATTTTGGGAAGATACCCGGAAGGGGAATAGCTGGGTCAAATGGGACCTCTAGTTCTAGTTTTTTGAGGAATCTCCACACTGATTTCCACAGTGGTTGCACTCCCACCAACAATGGAGAAGGGCTTCTTTTCCCTTACAGCCCCTCCAGCATTTGTTATTGATTGATTCCTTGAAAATAGCCATTCTTTCTGGGGTAAGGTGGAATCTCAGTGCTGCTTTAATTTGCATCTCTAGAATGACCAGTGATGTTGAACACTTTTTCATATTTATTTCTTGTTCATATTTCTTCATCTGAGAAGTGTGTATTCATCTCAGATGCCCATTTTTGGACTGGGTCTTTAAATCTGAGAGGACTGATTTTTTTGAGCTCTTTATATGTTCTCAACAGTAATCCTTGGTCTGAGGAACAGCTGGCAAACATCTTCCCCAACACTGTGAGTTGTCTCTTCACTTTGTGTGGTTTCTCTTGCTGTGCAAAAGCTTTTCAATAGGATGAGACCTCAGTTGTTGATTGTGATAGTTCCTGTGCAATCGGGGTTTTGTTCATAAAGTCTTTGCCAACACCAATGCTTTCAAGGGTTTTACCAACGTGATGAATGTATTTACTGGTTGGTGTTTGTGGGAGACTGACAACTGGTGGTCAACTTGTAATACCAGCAGAACTGAATCAGCACAGTGCTTAGTGTGGATGGCCACCTGAGGATTACTGACAACATAAAAAGGAGAACTGGAAAGGAAGTAGTAAGTGTTGGTTCTCCTGAGGAGTTTGTCAGGCTTCTTTCCTGGTATGAACTTGGCTGTTCTCGTCATCAGAGGAGCTTGGGACCTTGGTGTTGCTGAGAATGGCTGTGTCTCACTTTGGGGGAGCTCTGGTCTTTCCCATTTCCTGGTTCCGGAGGGCAAGATGCATGCTGTTCAATATCCAGGAGAAGCTTGTCACCCTCGCTTCCTGTATGAACACGGCTGTTCTCATTGTTGGAGGAGTTTGGGACCTCGCTGTCACTGAAGGTGGCTGTGGTATATTTTGGGGTTAGCCCTGGTCCTTACTTTGAGCATTGCTTCCTGGCTCCAGTGCAGAACCCTCAATCTATGGCACAGATCCCTCATCCCACAGGTACAGATTTATTGGCTTCCACCGCTAACCTTTGGGTCTTCCCAGTGCAGATCCATGAAATAGACTTGCATGAGTCATTGTCCTGGGCTCTAGGTCTTCAGCTGGATTTTTTGGGGGTGTTTCATGTGTGGACAGATTTCCTGCACTTTTCACGTCTGACTCTTTGGGTATTATAAAATAATTTTCTAAATTATGTGTCCTGTATTAAATTGTTTTTCTTGCAAACCCTAACTACAACAGTGTTAATGATTACTAAGTCTTTTGTCTAACATTTTGAGTATAATTAAGAGTAATATTTCAGATAGTAGAGAGAGGGGAGGGTTGCAGAAAGGGAAGTAATAACAATTAAGATGTGTTATGTACACTTTCAAGTCCCCGCAATGAATGTTAATTATTAAGTACTGCAACTACGTACTAATACTACAAATTTAAGAAAAAAAACCTGGCATGATGGTGCACATCTGTAATCTCAGCACTTGGGAGGCTGAGGCAGGTGGATCACCATGAGTTTGAGACTACATAGTGAGTCCAAGGCTAGTATGAACTACATAGCAAGACCCTGTCTCTAAAAATAAAACAAAACAAAAAGAAAAAGGAAAGAATATTTCACATTTTTATAGTTAACATTGCAGACAGTATGTTTACATTTTAACGAGTACATTAAGCAACATTATGCATCAATAATAAACACTTAGAATATGGACTACCACTTCCAGATCATGGACCTAGATCAGAAACTATCAAATAAACTAGGCACTCTCTGCTTCAGAGAATTAACATTTAGAGTCCTTTTCCACAAAGTGATCTAAGCAATATTTAAAAAAAAAATTTTTTTTAAAGTACAGCCACATGATAAACTTTTTTTCATGCTCACTGCCAATGCCTATTTTGTGTATGCTTTTTTAGTTTCTATCTTTTCAATTTCTATCTGTATCATTAGTGTATTTTCTATTCCAGGATTTGTGTTAATGACCTCAGGGATAACTAAGCCCTAAACATCATGGTATTATTTTAGATAATTACAGCTTTGGGAATGCACAGCAACTAAAAATCATGTGTACAAAACAATTTTCCACCTATTTATTACTGTCCAAATGGAACATATATTCAATTATGATCCCTGAAACATTACTATATATAATTACAGCATTTAACATGGCTGCCTAGGGTAGCTGACAGCTTTACTCCTTTATAAAGTAAAGGCACCTTACAAAGTTTATACAATAGCAACACAATTCATAATAGCTAAATTCTGGAAGCATCTTGTGTACCCATCAACAGATGACTGGATAAAAAAAGTATGGTATTTATATACTATATAATGGAATACTATTTTGCTATCTATAAGATTGACAACTTTTAGACATTTGTTGGAAAATGGATGCACCTGGAAAATACAATGTTGAGTGAAATAAACCAGACACATAAGCTTAAATACCATATGGTACCTCTCATTTGAATGAGGCAAAGTACAAACAGAATAGGCAAATAGATAGAAAAGAACAAGGGAGCTGGGTGTGGTGGTGCATGCCTTTAATCCTAGCACTCAGGAGACTGAGGCAGGGGAACTGCAGCAAGTTCAAGGTCAGCCTAGGCTACACAGCCAGACCCTGTCTCAACAATCAGTCAATCATACAAACAACAAGAACAGGAGAAAATGACAAGGGGTCTCTTGCAATAGGTCCATGGTCCAAGGGAACAAGGGCAAAGGGTGGGGGGTGAGAGGGGAAATAAGTAGAAGACATGCCATATACACGAACCTAATAACCTCAATGAATGTAAATATTATATGCTATTATATGAGCTAAGATTAATAAAAACAAGAATGAAAATGGGATAGGGAAATTGGAGAAGGGAGGGAGGGAGAGGGCATGTGTGCCACAGATTCGCCACCACTAACATATACTCTGCAGTTCAAAGGCCTTTTGGTTACTGACTAGTTCTTGGCCCCTCTCTGGGATAAGAGACTAATGTTGTCTTTCAATTATTCAACCCAAACACAAGGATATTCTAGCAGTACTTCATGTGAAATCTTGACTATTCATGATTCTATTTCTACTTGTGTTTAAAACTATAATCCCAAAATTATTAACATTACTTACTCATTTTTTTTCTTTTGGAGACAGGGTCTTGGAACTCACCCCATCCTCCTGCCTCAGTTTCCCAAGTGCTGGGAATTCAGGCATGTGCCACCCCACAAACTATTCCACCCCGTATCTTTAGCCAAAAGCTCTAGCCCAATGGAATAGCCAAAGAAAATACTCTTTAAAATTTTTTAAATTACTTTATTTTTTGGTTTATTTGAACAAGGTGCCATTTAGTTCAGGCTGGCCTTGAACTCACTATGTAGCCCAGGCCGGCTTGAAACTTGCAGCAATCCTCCAGCCTCAGTCTCTCAAGTGCTGGGATTACAGGCGTGTACATGAATGTTCACAGCAGTATCGTTCATAGTGGCCCCAAAGTGGAAACAACTCAAATATCATTAGCTGAATAATTTTTTTTTTTAAGTCATAATGAGGATTGAACCCAGGGTCTTGCACGTGCGAGCTACACCCCCAGCCTCGTTTTTGTGAGACAGGGTATCAACTACGGTCACCCAAACTGGCCTCAAACTTGTGATCCTCCTGCTTTAACTTCTTTAGTAGCTGGGATTATGGGTATGTGACACCAAAGTCAGTTCTCAATTTTTAAAATGTGGTATATCCATACAATGATTTCAGTCATTAAAAGGAATGCAGTACCTATATATGTTAAAACGTAGATGAACCTGAACAGAAAGTAAGTATGCTAAATGAAAAAAGCTAGATGCAACAGATCAAATATTATCTAATCCCATTTATACAAATAGCTATAGAAACAGAAAGGAGGTTAGTTGTTGTCAAGGAAGAGAGTGAGTAAGTAGTAGGCTAATGAGTATGTTGTTTCTTTATCAGAAGGCTAAAAATATTCTGGCATTAAGGTAGTGGTGATGCATGCCAAAAATTAAAACTGGACCCATATCTTTCACCATGTATTAAGCTAAAATCAGAATGGATCAAAGACCTTAATATTACAACAGAAACATTAAATCTGCTGGAAGATAGAGTAGGTAAAACTCTTGAAGACATTGGTGTAGGCAAAGACTTTATGAACAAAACCCTGATATAATTTTATTTATTTATTTTTTTTTTGCAGGACCAGGGATCGAGCTCACAACCTCGAGCCTGCCTAACAGGCACGTAAGCCGCTGAGCCAAACTCCCGGCCCTGGTTTTTTGAGGCAGGGTCGCACTGTATAGCTCAGGCCGGCCTTGCGCTCACGTTGTAGCCCAAGCCACCCTCGAACTCACAACGCTCCGCCTACCTCAGCCTCCCGAGTGCTGGGATTAAAGGTGTGCGCCACCACGCCCGGCTAACCCTGATATAATTTTATGCTATGCAAATTACATCTCAATAAATAATAACAAACAACAGTGACGGGCCAGAACTGAATTGCCAAACTTTGTTCTATACAAGCTATACTAAGAATCTTTATTTAAAAAAAGAAAATAGGAATTCTGGGTTCTAATCTCAGCTCTACCATTACCTGGAAATACAGCTTCAGACAGTTCACTGTCTAGTTGTTTCTCAAAAATATGATTCCCCAGACAAGGAACTTGTTACACATCTAAATTCCTTAGTCCCATTCGAGACCTACTAAATCACAAACTCTGGCATGGGGGCACACTGATGAAGTCTTTTCTTTAATTTTTAATAGTACACGCTTGCAGTACATAATGATTACATTCATTGTGGGGAATTGGTATGTATGTAACACACCTCAATTCTTTTTTGCCTTCCCCTCCACCCTTAAAAAAATTTTTTTTGCCAGATTTCTAAGTCCTTATCAAATTAATTATCATAAATACAGATTAACACCCAGATCAGGCCCAATGATGAAGTCTTTAAAATGATACTGATGCATGCCAACCCATAAGAATCAATGTCTCTCTAGTCTGCAGTTTTCCCATCCGTATCCTGACCTAGTTGTACCAGATGATTTCAAAGGTCTTCACAGGTTTTCAGAATATTTTGACATAAAACATATTAATACAAAAGTAAACCTAACCTGTGTTCAGTCTTTTTGATAAGGTCAATCAAAAAATCTTTAAAAAAAAGATTTAAGAATGTTACAAAGTTTCAATTAAATGGAAACTAATATTCAGAAACTTAATCAGAATGTATTTCATTATATTATTCAAAAAATAAAAAACAAAACAGAAACATGGACGTACAAAGCTCATGAAAGTCTAAAGGGCTTAGACCCTACAGCAAAACTCATCAAATACTACAAATTCTATCTGCTTCTCAGATATGCCCTTTTAGAAAAGACTGCAAATATCTGATGCATTATTTCCACTATGTTCACTCTCCTATGTCAACAGGTGATTCTGTACAGATTTGAACAAGAAATGCCCATTCTCATTTCCATCCCTGTAGTACATCATTCATACAAAATCTTCCTATAAATAAATCCTCATCAGTCTTTTTAACTAACTGGCCAAGAGCAAAATGACCCAAGATGGGTTGGAGTCTTAAATGACCAACAGAACTTGGGGTGATAGCAAGTCACAGATGACATGGTTCACTTTTGAGTGACAAAATGTGACAGCAAGCCGGGTGTGGTGGCGCACGCCTTTAAACCCAGCACTCAGGAGGCTGAGGTAGGTGGAGTGTTGTGCGTTTGAGGTCAGCTTGGGCTACTACGCGAGTGCATGGCCGGCCTGAGTTACACAGTGCCACCCTGTCTCCAAAAAACTAAGGCCGGGAGTTTGGCTCAGTGGCTTAAGTGCCTGTCTGGCAGGTTCAAGGTTGTGAGTTCGATACCCGGTGCTGCCCAAAAAGAAGAAAAAAGAAGTAACAACAAAAAAACTATGCAAATATACTAAAATAAGCAAAAAGGAGAAATCAAGAAACCAAGGAAAGGTAGTGAGAATAGCTTTAATGTACTTGGTTAATACCTGCTCCCCAACAAATGTCCACCTGGAACCACACAATGAAACATTATTTTGGAAATAGGCTCTTGGCAGATTAAATTAAGGACCTACTGAACAAGAACCCAACAGTCTCTCCTAATATTTTTAAATGAATACATACATACATATTCCATTAGGGTGAGGCTAGCACACAGATAAGACAAGGGGATATGAGATGGAGGTAGAGATTAGAAGTACAGTCTGAACACCAGGAGCTACCAGCAACTAGAGGAAGCAAGGAAAGAGTCTCAGAGGGAATGCATACAGCCTTGTGGACATCTTGATTTTGGACTTCTGACATTTAACTGTGCGAATAAACTTCTATTTTATGTTATTGTTATTATCTTCTGTTTTTTGAGACAGGGTCTCACTGTGTAGTTCAGACTAGCCTTAAACTATGTAGCCCAGGTTGGCCTTTAACTCAGTGTTTCTCCTACCTCAGACTCCTGAGTGCTGGGATTACATGGATGAGCCACCATGCCCAGCCACTTCTGCTATTTTAAACCTTACAGTTTGTGATCACTTGTTAGGGCAGCCCTAGGAAATTAAAGAACTTGGTGCTTGATGTTCCTTGCATATTTGCCTTTACTCACTTATTTGCTCAACAATTACTACTACTGCACATCCCACATTGTTCCAACTCTGGAGATACTATGCACTAAGTTCACCACCCACAACTAAATTCCAAGTTCAGATGAATTTTATATTATGTGAATTTTATTTCCATAATTTTTTTTAAAAAAGTATTTGCCTGAATGGACTTTACATACTAGTGAGATACCCTTGTCTACAAATCCCAGTTTTTGCTTAAGGTAGGTGAAAGGTTTTTCCACCTCATGTAAAAGATCTCCAAATCACATTCTATAATTCCGTTAGCTCTTTTTTTTTTGGGGGGGGGGACCAGGAATTAAACTGCCAGGCAGAAGCTGTCCCCCTGAGCTATATCCCCAGGCCTCCATTAGCTCTTGATTTCAGAGAGACTAGCAAATTTATTTAAGATCACAAAACATATCCATGTTGCCAATCTTATTATTTTCAGTCCTCACCTTGTTTGACCTCTCAGTAAAATCTAAGCCAATCACTTCTTAACTTTAAAAATTCTTGCCTATTTTTTTATTTTTATTTTTTGTTTTTTGAGACGAGATCTCATTATGTAGCCCAGGCTGTCCTTTAACTCACAGGGATCCTTCTCCCTCAGCCTCGGCCTCCCAAGTGTGAGGATTATAGGCATGTGAGGATTATAGGCATGCAGCACCACACCCAGCTTTCCTATGCTTTTACAGTTTCCTGGGCCCAGAAAATCTCAGAGACAGGTGACACAGACCAGTAATTCCTGGAATATATTGAGGAGTGGACATAATGGTGGTGATGGCGGTAGTGCTGGTGGTGCTGCTGCTGCTGCAAGAAGAGAACTAGGCTTTCCACCTGACCTTTTCTCCTACCCCAGCCCCTTAACTAAAACTGAGTATTCAGATGTCATATTCAGAAAGTGGTAGGAAGGGTTCTCATAGATGAAGCATAGCTATGGGATGGTACAGCTGAAGAGGGGCATACCAGAGCTGCATTATTGGCCAGAAATGCCAGGTTAGGAGTCACATTCCCCATAGAAACTAAAAATACAGAAAGCAGGAAGGCTATAATTCTGTAGTGTAGGCTAAAATTGGGGTAAGCAGGGTAAACGGGAAGATTTTTAATATCTATAAATGTAAAAAGCACTAGAAATATATGTATGCAGACAAATCCCTTAATCTGTCCACTGAAAGGGCCTATAAGAAACAACTGAAGCAATCAATGAGCACACACAGCACCCTGACCTTGGTTCCTAAATACCACTGTCAACTAAAAGAAACTAGAGATCTTAGAAAAATGACTGATTCCAAGACTGGGGAAGGAAAAATATGGGGGAAGGGGGGGAATTTTTAGACGAGTAACTAAGTGCTCAAGGAATGATAAGGTTATAGTGCTCAAGGAATGATGAGGTTGTCTTTGTTTCTGTTGTTTGTACTGGGAATCAAACTCACAACCTTGCATTTGCCAGGCAAGCATTGTGCCGCTAAACTATATCCCCAACCTGATAAGGCTATATCTAAAAGACACAGCCAGTCTGGAGGTATTCCCACCAGTCAGATAAACAAACAATTTAACAGGCTTGTAAACCTCAGAGTTAAACAAGAGTCAACAATGATTTAAAAATTTTAAGTGAAAATATACATACACAATAAGTAAGGAAGAACAGAAAAGTTTACCCCATGATAAAAGTACAAAACAGTAAGTCTAAACTACAGGAATTTTTTAAAAAAATCACATCTTGCCTTTCAATACTTAAATGTCACAAGATATTTGGTGTTTTGGTTTATATCTAAACGTCCTCCAAAAGCCTAATGCACTCATGTTGGGAGGGAGTTGGAAGGTGACTAGATTACTGAGACTCACAGCAGATTTAGAAGGCAGAAAAGGCAGATCATTAGAGGGATAGCATGAAAGGGTTTATCTCCTTCCCCAGCACCTCCCTTGATCTCTCTCTCTCTGCTTCCTGGATGCCATTATGTGAACAGTTTATTCCTCTATTATGCCCCTCTGCCATGCCACCCTACCTTGGAGCCATCAGACTATGGGCTGAAACCTTTACAAACTGTGAGTGTGTCCTTTATTTTATTTTATTTTTTTCTTTGAGGCACCAGGGATTGAATTCACAACCTCGCGCCTGCCTGACAGGCACATAAGCCGCTGAACCAAACTCCCTGCCCTGGTTTTTTGAGACAGGGTCGCACTGCGTAGCTCAGACCAGCCTTACACTCGCATTGTAGCCCAAGCCAGCCTCTAACTCACAATGCTCCTCCTACCTCAGCCTCCCCAGTGCTGGAATTAAAGGCGTGCGCCACCACGCCTGGCTTGTGAGTGTGTCCTTTAAATTGTAAGTGTCGGGGTATTTGTCTCGGTGATGAGGAAAGTGACCTATTATGTCAACAGTTGTCAACTTATCACAACAATAAATTCAGGCAAGAACCATTAATAGATGCTAAATCCATGGGTAAAAATGTGGTGAGGAAAACATATCTTCATAATGCCATGGTATATCCCTATAAAATACTTTGTAATATTTTAAATATATAAATGTTTTAAATTTCATTTCATAATTATTGATTTTATTGTAGAGAAATCCAGCAGATATCATCATAACCAAGTAATGACATACACCACCACCAAAAATGGGATAAAAGCCAACAAAGTGTGGGCCTAGCACGGTGCACTGTAAAAAGCACAGTAACATTTTTGTGATGTTCTTGCCAAAAATGCACAAATCACAAGAAGATATCAGATAAATACAAAGAGAAAGACATTCTACAAAGTAACTAACCTGTATTCTTGAAAAGTGTCAAGGTCATGAAAGACAAGGAAGGTCTGTTTTAGACTAAGGAAACATGATAACTAAATGTAACATGTGATTCTGGCTCAGAATCTGGACCAGATACAGAACATTACCACATTGGGTCAAATCAAGGAAATGTGAATGAAGTTGGTGGATTAGACAGTACTATTAGATTAGTGTTAACTTCTCAGTTGATGGTTATGTTCTGGTTATGTGGAAGTGTTCTTGCACTTAAAAATACACTTTTAAACACTAAAGTGTAATGAGACAACATGTCTGCAATTTGTTTTATTTCTTTGAGACAGGGTCTTGCTATGAATGTAGTTCAGGCCTACAACTCACAGCAAATCTCCTGCCTCAGCCTCTTGAGTGCTGCGATTACAGGTGTGTACCACCATGGCCAGCTTGCATTTATTTATTTATTTTTTGATACCAGGAATCTAACTCACAACCTTGCGCTTGGTGGGCAGGTGCTGTGACGCTAAGCTATACCCCGATCCATCTTAAATGGTTTGGAATATTAACAACTGAGTAATCTAGGTGAAAGGTATATGGGGCAATAAACAATATTTCTAGTATTTTTATATAAATCTGAAGTGGTTTATGCCTGTAATACTAGCACTCAGATAGCTGAAACATGAGAATCATTGTGAGTCCAAGGTCAACCTGGGTTACACAGGGGAGTTCAAAGGGCAGCCTGAACTAAGTAGTAACACTCTGTCTCAAAAACAAAACAAAACAAATAATAATAATTGATTCAAGAAAAAACCATCAAATCGATGCTAAAAATATCAACTGGAAATTTGATGAGGGACGATTTGAAAAAATCTCAAAGTTATCACCCCACAACTTGATTTTTCATCAGAAGGGAAATATAATTGCAGTAGAGAAACCTGGAAGACACCACCTCAACCAAGTTATCCAAGTTAATACTAAAAGTGGAGGGCCAGCCAGGCATGGTGGCATATGTGCCATCTTTAAACCCAGCACTCGGGAGGCTGAGGTAGGAGGAGCGTTGTGAGTTCAAGGTCGGCTTGGGCTACAACGCAAGCACAAGGCCGACCTGAGCTACATAGCGCAACCCTGCCTCAAAAAACTAGGGCCAGGAGTTTTGGTTCAGTGGCTTAAGCGCCTGTCTAGCAGGCTCGAGGTTGTGAGTTCAATCCCTGGTGCTGCAAAAAAAAAAAAAAAAAAAAAGTAGAAGGCCAAGAATATAACTCAGCAGCACAGTGCTTACCTGGCAAGCACAAGGTCCCCCCACCAAAAAAACAACTAAAATGGAACAAACAGCACATTTGTCTCAGTGATGCAATGACTGGGATATATCACTTGCATAGTGTTCATAACCAAAATGCATAAAATGAATCTAATCATGAGAAAATATTTTAAAATCTGACTAGCTTGATTTCTGTAAAAATGTCAATACTATCATGAATAACAAATGCTGAGAAATCCTGGCATGGGGGAGAGGGCTATAAAGGACGTCACTGGGACAAAATGGCAAAGTTTAAATATGTGGCATACTAGATGATATTAAATGTCTTGAATTTGATAACTATCCTGTGGTTATATAAGAGACTGTCCTTACATAATCATGGTGTCTTACTTAGTTTATGTAACACGGCATATCAGAGATATACACTAAAGCACATGAAAATAAAGAATCATGTCTGCAGTGTAACCTCAAAGCGTAGAGCAAACACAGTGTATATTGAGAAAAAAGAGATTAGTAAATCTAGATAAAGAGACTGAAGAATCTACAACTACTGAAACAATTCTGTACTTTTTTTTTTTAATTTTTCAGTGCTGAGGTTCAAACCTAGGTCCTTGTGCACACTAGGCAAAGCTCTACCACTAAAGTGTACCTCCAGTTCAAAGCAGTTCTACAAATTTGAAAATATCTCCGGTATGAGTGGTGGGTGCAGGATAGCACTCTGAGAGGCCAACACAGGAAAAGCACAACTTCGAAGCCAGTTTGAGCAACTCAGACTGTTTCAAAAAATTAAAATTAAAATAAACAAGTAAAGGGCTTGACAATGTAAGTCACTTTGAAAACCCTTGGTTCAATCCCCAGTATGACAAAGAAGAAAAAAATTTAAATTAAGCTTTTTGAACCAACCACTCTACCACTGAGCCACATCTCAGTCCTTTCTATAAATTTTTTTTTTTTTTTTTTTTTTTTTTGAGACAGGGTCTCACTATGCATTTCAGGCTGGCCTTGAGCTCATTTTGTAACCCAGGCTGGTCTCAAACTCCAAGGATCCTCCTGCCTCAGCCTCCCAAGTGCTGGGATTACAGGTGTATGCCACTACACCTGGCTCCTTTTTTATTTTTATTTTGAAACAGGGTCTTCCTAAATTGCCCACACTGACCTCAAACTTGTGATCCTCCTGTCTCAGCCTCCCAAGTAGCTGGAATTACAGGCATAGACCACCATGCTGAGAAAATATTTTTTTTAAATGCTGTACAAAATAGTTTAAGTTATGGCATTAATTCATTTTCATTTTTTTAAATTAATTTTTTTTTTTTGAGACACAGTCTATGTAGTTCAGGCTGGCCTTGAACTCACTGTGTAGCCCAGGCTGGTGAATTCATGGTGATCCTCCTGCCTCAGCCTCCCTGAGCGCTGGAATTATAGGTATGTGCTGCCATGCCTAGCTTTTCATTCTTTTAAAACACATTTGCATTCTGAATTTTTTACAATATGTTTGTAACATTTTCAAAATCACAAAGGCTGTCAGGCACGATGGCATACATTTGGAATCACAGCACTTGGGAGGCTGAGGCAGGATAGCTATGAGTCCAAGACCAGCATGGGCTACACAGTGAGTTCAAGGCCAGCCTGAACTACATAGGGAGACCCTGTCTCAAAAACAAAAAGCAAACAAACAAACAAACAAAATTTTTTAAAGTCAATACAACGTGGTCTAAAAAAGTATTTCTTTGATTATTAGTCTATCTATAATATGAGCACTTTGATAAATACATTCCCTAAAAGTATTTTAAACATTAAATTGCCACTTGTCAGATAAACTGGTTCTGAGTTTTATCATGTATTCATGTAATCAATCCAGAGTCAGCTTTTCCTTAGTGTTATTTCACAAAGCCTCTCAGAATTGGAAGCCTTTAATTTTTACAGAGATTTTTGTTTTGTTTATTTCAGTACTGAAGACCTGGGGACTGAACCCAGAGGTCTGCACATGCTGGGCAAGAAGTCTATCACTGACCTATATCCCCATCCCTTTTTATTTTATGTTTTGAAACAGTCTCAACAGTTGCTCTGGTTGGCCTCAAATTAGCCTCTTGCCAGAGCCTCCAGTGTAAACTGGACTATATACATCCATCATCACACTCAGCAAGACTTTTAATTTCTTATATATAAATTCAACATCAGCCAACATGTCCTAGATGCTCCTGGAATCTTTAACCTGATCTTGATTTTCTTAACCATTTTCATTCTCTCAACTTCCGTTTGTCTAGTACACTGCAGTCTCCAGGGAATCTGGCTATGCTAGAATCCACAAAGAACCAGCCTACTGCTAATTTTTGTTTGTTGTGTTTTGTTTTTGCTTGGACTGGTCCTTCAGGCCCAGAAGCTCTTGTTATTGGCACAGTAATAAGGTAGTGAGCATCTACCTGACTTGCTGAATCACGAAAAGTTTGGTTGCAAAAAAGGATCTACTATTTGATTTCCAATCAGTAATACAAGCCCGTCATTTTCACTGGACTACCTGATTGCCAGAAGTCTTACAACCTTTCCTCTAACTCTACATTCAACATAGTAGGCATAAAAGACTATAAAGAAGCCCTTTGAGGAACTGATCAAGGCCATGTCTGTAGCCATAGAACTTTGAAAATGTCTGCCTTTGTGTAATATCAGGAGCCAAGCAGGTTCAGGCCCTGCTTAGTGCTTAGAAAGGAGAACCAACCTAGTCCAATGCCTCCTTATTCATGTATTTTGAGGCAGGGTCTCACTATGTTGTCCAGGCTAGTCTCAAACACCTGGGCTCAAGAGATCCTCCTGCCAACAAAAAAAAAAAAAAAAAGAAAAAAAGAAAAAAAAAAGGAGAGATCCTCCTGCCTCAGTCCTCCAGTACTTGAGTTAACAGCCTGCACCAACACATCCCACCCAATGTCTCATTTTAAAGAACATTTAGCAGTGTTTTAGCTATTTTATCAAAATGTATTTATCTTCTATTTTTCCTCCAATTGAAATTTTTAACACAAAATCATATTTTACCTAAGTTTCAAACAGATAAACCCAATTCAAATGTAAAAACAAAAACCTTCTCAATAGAGAAAAAGCTTGAGTGAAAGAGAAATCATCCTCTGAAGTTACTTCAACAAAATTTGTTTGATAAGCCTCCAAATCCTTTTTTTGTTTTGCTTTGTTTTGGTGACAGGGGTCTCACTAATTCATGCTGGCCTAGAACTCACTATGTAGCCCAGGCTGGCTTCAAAGTCCTGATAATCCACCCTCCTGATTTACAGGTGCGCACTACCACACCCTGCTAAATCTCCAAATCTTTGAGTTTCTTACCCTGCTCTTCAACTGATTTTCTCTTTCAAGGGATCATCTAATCGCTCATTTAGAACTTTGTATGTTTTATGTTGCCACTATTTTTCTAAACAAAACCAACCAGTCCCTCTCAACTGCTCTGAAATTTTAACTCTCCTGGAAAGCTCTCAATTGCAGACTGCCTCTACAAACATTTCCACTCTTCTCTGGTATCCAATACTCAAAGTAACCAAGGAAAGTTCACAACTTTAATATATGCTAGCAGTTGAAAAATGATAAATTCAAGATAAGAGGAGAATTCTGTGCATTTAATAAACAGAAAAGATTGTATCTGACCACTGAATTCTTAAGAAATATTTACTAGCAATCTTTTTCTTACAACTTCAGCATTTTGAAAACATTAAACCTTTGACCCCATTTCATTACTATTACTAATGATTACCTACCCAGTATCTCCCAATCCATGAAGGAAAATAACCTAAAAAAGAAAAGGAAAAAATAAGAAACGCCTTAATAAGTCCATCCAGAACGTTAGGCACTGTATGTAGTTTTTGGAAAAAGCAATGAAAGCTCTTAAAACTATGACAGATTTCTGAACACTATTCAGGTTAATCTCTATAGATCTCTTAAAAGGCAAAAAACGCTTTAGTTCCTAAGATAATTAATGTGGGGTTTTAGCATTAGAGGTCCCAGTGAGACATTCCCAAGTGCAAATAATCACGTTCTAAGAAAAATAGTCTCTTTTGAGTCAAACCATGAGTGCCACACTGAAGAATTTTTCCATCACAAAAATGGAGTTTCCGGACGCAAAACTTAAGTTTCAAATTCTCACGGGCAAGTTTCCTTAAAAAAATCAGCATCTCTGGTTTCTTAAGACACTAAATCTTAAACTTCTCTCACTGAGGACAAAAGTGTAAGGTAGGACAATAGAGCGATTTTCCTGCGGTCTTCGGCTTGCTGCTCCACTAACCAAGCAGAAACGCGCCGCGAAGCCACCGACCCGCGTCCCTCCTCGCGGGGGTCCAGGCCGCGCTCGCTCCGCAATGCAGAGGGCCCGGGCGAGGACACCCCCTCGGCCGGCGCCCCCCACCCCGCGGCCCAGCCAGACCCGCCGACCCCGACCCCGACCCTGCGGCGAGGCGGGGGCTGGCGTCCTCACCGACCAGTCACCCCGCCCCGGCTCGCGACGGCGAGGTCGCGTGAGGGACAGTTGCCGGCGATGGGCCCAGCGGGCCCCTTCCGAAACCACTCACCGCGGCGGTGGCCTTCCGGGCGGCGGGTACGACGGCTGGCATCGGAGCAGACATGTTATTGCCGCACATCCACCGGCTCGGCGGACCGCGCGTCGGAAGCGGAAGGGAGAGCGCGCTCTCGGCGGCGGCCCAAGGGCGTGCGAGCAGCGAGTCCCGGCCCGCCCCACCGGGAGCGCGCTCGAGCGCGTGCGCGCCAACGCGGCGGCGCGCCGCCCTCGGTTGGCCCAGCGCGCCCGCGCTTCGCGGCCCGCTCTCGGCCGCCCGCGTCACAAAGTCGCGGCTCCTCCCCAGGCCCCCGGCCCGCGGGAGCTTAGTGCGGGGGTCTCCGGTGCTACTGTGCGCCTCGGAGCCTGGCCAAGCTTGGGTTCAGTGTCATCCGCCCCAGGCCTACAGCGGGCGGTAGAGCCTGGTTTAAGCTTACACTCTTTGAGTGCCGTGGTGAAGAAGGAGCCCCCAAACTAGCTGGCTCCCCCACAAGCTCCTTTGTTTCCCACGGCCAGCGGCTACTCATTGATCAGAGCCTGAAGCGCTGGGCTGGGAGGGACCACCCGAGCTTCGCTGTGTTTCCACTGGGGGCTTACACCTGTGTGTAGATTTGGGGTTGACTTTAAACATGAGTTGGAAAGGAAAACATTCAGTTGTCACCAAGAATCCTCAAGTTCCTTAAACTGATCAACGCTACCATCCAAGGGACAGATAATTGATTGCCATAATACTGATTTAAGCGGGAGACTAGACTTTTTCCTGCACAAGTGGCTCAAGGCTCTAAAATGGAGTTTATTCAAACAAGTTTCTTGTGTAATTTATTGCATAATTAGTATGATTTGGAAGAGGGGAAGAGATAGAAACACTTAAAGCTAAAATGCTGTGACCTTCAGTTTACGATTCAGTGAGGAAACTGAAAGCTCTGTTTCGTTGGGAAGGAAACACTGAACAAAAGATTGAAAGAAAACCACACTTTTATCTATGATAATCAGTGTGAAGTGATTTGAGATCTTAATAGTATTTTTTGCTGTTTTAAATAGTGTCTTGGATTTGAATGGTGTGAATTTTGTGGGCTTTTGAAAAATGTTAAGTTTATGTTGATTTATTCAAAATGACAATAATGGAACTCGTGACATAAACGAGTATACATTTGTGTCAGGCTTTGAAGTCATTTCGTTGTGATGTTAATAGAGAAAATAAAACTCTTTAGCTCTTATTATGAGCATAACGTGTTCCAAATAAGTATTATTTGAATTTTTTTTTTCTTTAGTACTGAGGATTGAGCCCAGGGCACTCTTACCACTCCCCACCCTTTAAAAAAGATTTTTTTCTTTTCCCTTCCTTCCTTTCCCCGACTCCCTTTCCCTTATTCCCCTTCCCATTTGAACATTTTCTTCCTATTTCACGATATCTATTATACCTTTTGGTCCTTGTTTACACTTTTAGTTTTTCATACCACAGAAATAATGCAATATTTACATGTGTTCAGATTTATTTCACTTAAAAAGTATGGTCTCGCCGAACATGGTGGTGTACACCTGTAATCCCAGCACTTGAGAGGCTGAGGTGGGTGGATTGCTGCAAGTTCGAGGCCAGGATGGGTTACAAAGTGAGTTCAAGACCTGCATAGTGAGAGACCCTGTCTCAAAAATACCAAAAAAAAAAAAAAAAAAAAGCCCCAAAAAACTATGGTCTCAAGGTGCATCCATTTAATTAGAAATATCCTGTTTATCTTTCTTTATGGCAGAGTAGTACCCCACTGTATTTTTTTTAAACCACATCTTCTTTAGCCATTTATTGGTTAATGGGCATTTAGACTGTTTCCATGATTTATTGTTATGAACTGGTGCTATAAAAATGGGTGTCCATATATGGCTGTGGTATGATGCTTTTCTTTTAGGAAGATACAAAGAAGGGGAATAGCTGGGTCAATGTAACCTCTAGTTTTAGTTTTTTGAAGAATTTCCACACTAATTTCCACCGTGAATGTATCATTTTGTATCTAAAATGTACCAATAAAATTAATTTTAAAAAAAGAAAGAATAGAAGGAATAAAAGGAAACAAAGCTTTCATAAATAAGGAGGGGAAGAGTGGTTGAAGGAGGAAAGAGGAATGGGAAAAAAAAAGAAGCAAGATCTATTGTGTACAGGTACAAAGTCCCTATGATGAACGTGATCATTAGGTATATCTAAAATGCACTGTCTTGGTTACTTTGCACTGGTTGCTGAGACAAAACACCTGACACCCAAAATGAAGGAAGGAAAGGTTTATTTAGCTTACAGTTTTTGGACGTTTCAGTCCATAATCAGCTGGCTCCAAGGCAGGGTGGGATGACACTGGGACAACACTTTAAGGCAGCAGCAGAGCAAAAGGCAGCCACAGTAAAGAAAGGGCCAGGGCTAGTCTCTTTCTCTTCCCTTACATTGTACACAGGACAAGAATATTTACAAAGTAAGAACCCTGGCTCCCTGCTGAGTCTCTCAGCTAAACTTTTGACCTTCTCAAAATCACACAACGGCCAGGTAACTGCTTGTGCTCTACACCCCAGGATGTAGAGCTGCTGAGTTACTTAATTAAACTTCTAGACTTCTCAAGTAGACACAATGTATACACCATAACACCACCAATAAAATGAATTTTAAAAAAGTAAATAAAAAGATTTTTTTTTTTGAGCCAAAGTGTCAGTAAGTTGCCCAGACTGGCCTCCAACGTGGGATCCTCTAGCCTTAGTCTCCTGAGTAGCTGGAATTACAGGTATGAGCCACCACACCTGATGCTATGTGAATTTTCCTATGAGGTAATCTGTAGAATTCCAGGAGCTATGGATCACTGAGCTCCATCAGTGGGGAGTAGGACAGTTTAAGCTGAGGCACCTCTGCAACCCATCTCTTGTTTCCAGCTAAATGCCACTGTTCACCCAAGGTTCACCCAAATGGTACAGCCTCCCAGGAGCCTGATTTTACTATTCTAAGTGAATGATCTCTCTCTTCCTAAGGAAATAAATATAATAATTGAAGAGCAACAACGTATTTCTGATGATATGATTGTACAAAAGGAAAATCATAAGTATTTTAAAATTACAACAAGAATATTTAGCAACACTCGGGAGGCTGAGGTAGGCGGAGCGTTGTGAGTTCGAGGCCGGCTTGGGCTACAACGCGGCGCAAGGCCGGCCTGAGCTACATAGTGCGACCCTGCCTCAAAAAACCAGGGCCGGCAGTTTGGCTCAGTGGCTTAAGCGCCTGCCCTGGCAGGCGCGAGACTGTGAGTTCAATCCCTGGTGCCGCAAAAAAAAAAAAAAAAAAAAAAAAAGAATATTTAGCAATAGTCAAATATTAAAGCAATATACAAAAAACAGTTTCTACATACAAACAATTATTGAACAGTGTATCTAAAGCAAGAAAAGATATTTAAAAAACAGAAACTTAAAAATGAACTATGCAAACAAGATACAAGCCCTCCCTGGGAACCAGTGCCATGTGTGGGCTGCTGCCACCAGGGGACAGCCAGACCCCAGCCTTTTCCCGTGAGTCAGCACCATTCGCAGACTGCAGAGGAAGAGAACAAGGAGTCTAAGAGGAGCAAGCCCTCCCTGAAAACCAGCGCCATGCCTGGGCCGCTGCCGCTGGGGGACAGCCAGACTCCAGCCCCTTCCAGCATGCAGGCTGGGAAACAAGATGAGCCAACACCCCACCCCACGCCTCCATAAGCAACTGATTGATCTGGAGAAACACAGCCTGTGATGATAGCTATTGAGGTGTAATGCAATTGGATGCTTGTGGTGTTTGGTGTTTCATTGACTTTGCAGGCCTAGGGGCTGTGATCTGTTCATCCATTCAGAGGATCATGGTACGCAGTGCGGCATCTAGTGGGGATCTCCTTCTGAAGGTGGTAGCCATTGTTAATTCCCTATTGTCTGGTTTTGAAGTCCTGTATCATTTTCATTGTTTTGTTGGGTTGGATTTTATTCTGTTTTGTTTGATTTTGTTATATCCGATGGCATGGGCAGCTAGATAGCAAAATATATTATGGTAGCCATTTTGGATTTACTATTGTCTTGTTTTGAAGTCCTTTATTTCATTCATTGTTTAATTTTTTTATTTTTTGGTTCTGTTTTGTTTTGTTTGATTTTTACTATGTCTGAAGGTTTGGGCAGCTATTTTGAAGACAATAAGAGACATTATGGCCGGGCGTGGTGGCACACGCCTTTAATCCCAGCACTGGGGAGGCTGAGGTAGGCGGAGCATTGTGAGTTCGAGGCCGGCTTGGGCTACAACGCGAGCACAAGGCCGGCCTGAGCTACACAGTGCGACCCTGCCTCAAAAAACCAGGGCCGGGAGTTTGGCTCAGTGGCTTAAGCGCCTGTCTGACAGGCGCAAGGTTGTGTGAGTCCAATCCCCGGTGCCGGAAAAATAAATAAATAAAATAAAAGAGACATTTTGGTAACCACTGTTGATTTCATATTGTTCTGAAGTTCTGTGTCACTTACAGTGGTCTGTTTTGATTGGCTTTGTTCTGTTTTATTTTGCTTGGTTTTATTCTCTTTAAAATAAAAAAAAATTTTTAAAAAATGAGCTATACACAAACAAAACTTTTAAAACTACTTTACTCCTGGTAAGCTCAAGGTCCTGAGTTCGATTCCCAATACCAAAAATAAAAAACCTATTTTGCTGAGGTATGATTGACCTGTAGATAGCTGTGCACATTTCACACGCACGTTTCAGTGAGTTTGGGGCTAAGTATAGGCCTGTGAAGCTATCACTACCATCAAGGCCATTACTATATCCATCAGCTCCCAAAAGTTTCCTCCCACCCTCTATTACTGTGAGTTTCATTTTTGTGTGTGTTTGGTGAAAACACATCCATAAAATCAACCCTCTTAGCAATCTGAAGTATTCAATACAGTATTATTAGCTACAGGCACTATACTGTATATCTGTACAGTGCTGCCTATTTGCATTTGTACCCTCCACCTACCTCCCCATTTCTCCCTCCACTGGCCCCTGGAAACCATCAGCTTGATTATTTTAGATGCCAGATTTCGATGAAATCATAATTTGTCATTCTGTGTGTGATATATTTCATTTAGTATAATGCAACCTAGGTCCTTCTATATTTTTCAAACGGCAGTTTTCTTCTTTTTAAGGCTGAATTTCCAGGTGTCACATGCCTGTAATCCCAGTACTCCAGAAGCCAAGGCTGGAAGACTGCTGTGAATTCAAATCTAGCCTTAACTGTGTAGCAAGACTTTGTCCCAAGAAAACAACACAAAATAAAAAAATTGAATTATATTCCATAGCATATATATGACACAGTTTCTTTCTCCATTCATCTGTCAAAGGACATTTAGTCTGTTTCCATATTTTGGCTATTGTGACTAATGCTGCAATAAATAAGGCAATGCAGGTTTCTTTTTGAGAACCTAATTTAAATTCCTTTGGGTATATTCCCAGAAGTAGTGTGACAGTTCTAGCTTTAATTTTTTAAGGAACTTCTATACTGCTACACTATTTTCCATAATGGCATTGCCAATTTGCACTTCTCTCTGTGAAATATGAAGAGTCTATTTTTTTCCACATTCTTACCGACATTTGTTTGTTTGTTTGTTTGTTGAGATAGGGTCTCAGTATTTACGACCTCACTTGTAGCCCAGACTTGCCTTGAACTCAAACTCACATGTGATCCTCCTGTCCCAGCCTCTGGAGGCCAAACACTTTGGATTTTTTTTCCTGTAGTTTTTATCAGCAAGTTTTATGGTTTCAATTCTTGGACTTTAAGACTTCATCCATTTGCAGTAGATTATTGTATATAGTATAAGGGTCTTTTGCATGTAGATATCATATTTTCCCAACATCTTTATTAAAGAGACAGTGTTTTTTCATCATTTTGTATTCTTGGCATCCTTGTAAAAATTAGTTGACTATATGCATAGCTTTATTTCTCTAAGGCTTTCTATTCTGCTTCACAAGTCTTTCTGTTTTTATGCAAGTACCACAGTGGTGTTTTTTTGTTGGGGGGGTCTACTGGGAATTGAACTCAGGACCTCAGGATCTTGCCAGGAACATGCTGTGCCACTGAGCTAAATCCCCAGCCCGCTACCACACTGTTTTTGATAACTGTAGTTTTCTAATATGATTTGAAATCAAGACAAATCAGTTTGTTCTTTCTCAAGTTCCTTTGTCTATTTGGTGTCTTTTGTGGTTGCTTATTAATTTTAGGATACATTTTCCTGTTTCTGTAAAATGTGCATTAGGATGTTGGGATTGTATTGTGTCTGTAGATCTCTTTGGTTAGTATGTACATTTTGACAATATTCTTCCAATTCATGAACATGGATATCTATACATTTGTTTAGGTCCACTTTCTTTTCTTTCATCAATGTTTTAGTGTTTAGCATACAGGTCTTTCAATTCCTTGGTTAAATTTATACTTAAGAATTTTATACTTTGTCATGCTATTGTAAATGAGCTGTTTTATTAGTTTCTTTTTCAGGTAATTTGTTGCCAATGTACTGAAATGCAACTTATTTTTCTATGTTGATTTTGTATATTGAAAATTTTTGAAGGAGATGTTGGGGGCTTTCTATATAAGACTGTGACATCTGACCCAGATACAGTGTCACAGGCCTATAATCCCAGCACTCTGGGATGCTGAGGCAGGAGGATCAGGAGCTCAGCCTGGGTAACTGAATTGCTTAATAATACTCTTTCTCAAAATACAAAATTTGAAAAGATTTGGGATTTAGCTCAGTGAGAAGCGCTTAGTTTCAATCCCCAGCACTAAAAAGAAAAAAAAGAAAAAGAGAGAAGAGAAAAAAGATTGTGACATTTTACTTTACATAAACAAAAGCTGAATGTATTAGACCTATATTAAAAAAAGTATGAAGCTATCATGGCATAAAAGGAAAATAACTGGATAGTAAGATCCAATACCTTAAGATTATAAATTTTCTAAGAACTAATCTACCAATGCAATGTAAGCCCCATTAAATCTCAATGGATTATATTTTAATAAATAGTTAAATATCACAGACTTTCATTTTACAAGATAATTATAAGATTTATAAATAACTTACCACTTCAGCCCTACATAGTATGAGAGTATAAAACCGAATATAGTTTATGATGAGAGTATAATGATAAATGTGATTGACATGAAATTTGGGAAAATCTAGTAAGGCTTCAGATGTAGATGATTATAGCCCAATAACTGCTCTAGTGCATATATTCAAAACCCTTTAGTAGGACTAGTCATATATGTCAATTTGCCTGGCCATGGGTGGTATACAGGTTAAGCATTACTACTTGGGGTGTCTATGAGGGGTTTTTTGGATGAGATGAGCATTTGAATCAGTGGACTTGGTAAAGTGAACTGCCCTAGTTCAACATGTAACATCCAACCTACAGAGGCCCTGAATAGAACACAAAGGCAGAGGAATAAAGAACTCACCTTTGGCTTCCTGAAGATTCCTGGATCTCAAGCCTTCAGACTTAGATCGGAACTATACCACCAGCTTTCCAATTAATGATTGAGAGATTGTATTATTAGTAAGGAGGCAGTCACCAGAAGAAACAAAAGCAAAGTTAATAGTGACTCCTTATGCAGTTGAGAGAACAGCTCAGTGACAGTGCTTTTCCAGCATGTGTGAGACCCTACATTCAATCCTCAGTACTGATTTTTTTTTAAGTGATTGATTATGGAGAAGGAAAAGTCAAAATGGGATAGGGAACTAGGGCTTTGATTATAACCCTTATGTACTATTTGACTTTTTTTCATAACATGTAGGAATTATCATACTTTAATAAAATTAAAACAAAAACCTGTTTCAGTGTGAATGAAGACTTTTAACTTGTTACCAAGCTTTGGTGAAACAAGGTAGATTTTATCAAGGTGAAATTTATTTTCAGCCTTTTCCATGCCCTCTTCATAGTCTTCTGTCAATCTTGGTTTTCTTCCAAAGTCAAAAGGATTCACTGTTCCCTCACCATGGCTCCCTCCTTCCTTCACTAATGAGTAATCGTTTCTCCAGTGTTCTGCTTCCCCATATTAATCATCTCAAATCTTGTTTATTCCTCATGCCATGCAAAGTCTTTTTTTTTTTTTTTTTTTTGGTGTCAAGAATCAAGCCCAGGGCCTTGCACGTGCTTGGCAAGCACTTTATTACTGAGTTACATCCTCTCAGCGGTCCCATCCTAAAAATACCCTTTTCTTGGTTCATAGTAAAATTCAGCAATAACTGAAAATCTTTTCCTCCTCCTGTTCATATCCCTACAAAACATTAAGATATTATTTCATGAGTTATCTCACTTCGGATAAAAAGTGTCTATGTGGCTTTGTTTTGTTTTTTAATCTCAATAACAGGATTACATTGATCAAAGTCTCCATTTTTGAGTGTATTATTATTACGGCTCCTGCAAAGCAACTTATGGAATGAATTTATTCCCTTTTAGTTTCACTGCCCCACTCCCATATTCTGTTTATCTTAGAATGTTTTAAAATAATGAGTCCAAAGGGATTAATCTATGCTAACAGACTATTAGGCACTGGAACAGATGGACAGATTATATGGGAGTATGTGAGGCCTTCCAAAGGGACTTCAAATTACATTATCTTTCCAGGATTCATTTTCTTCTTTTTATGTCATGATTCAGTATCATTATTAACTGGGGCTAGAATCAAGATGGACCTCAGTTCAAGGCCAGCCTATACTATGTAGTGAGACCCTCCCTTAAAAAAAAAAAAAACAAAAGCAAAAAGATAAAATTTAAATACAGTAGTTGTTGAGATAAAATTTTCTTATAATAAGTCTTCCTTAACTTGATCGAAATAGGGCTTACTTTGAACATCCCAAGCATATGGGTATGTAATAAGTGCTAATTGTGTAATGATGATGATGTAAAACTTCTATAGACTTAAATTAAGGATCACTGATTTAGTACACTCCTTTAATTTTCATTCTTACAACACAGATGAAAATCATCATATTATTCTGACAGGTTTTTTGTTTTGAGATACCAAGGATTGAACCCAGCACCTTTGCACTGACTTACACTCCAGGCCTTTTTTATTTGGAGCTGGTCTTGCTAAATTGCCCAGGATTGGCTTGGCTTTGTAGTCTTCCAGCCTCAGCCTCTTAGAGTGTGAGGTTACAGGTATACACTACGTCCCACATTTTCTGACAGTTTTCTATGCTCAGCCAACCTGTGGAAGGTGGAATAAATAAACATGCAGCCTACGATTAACTACAAACCATTAGTATTTCTACTATTTTTAATTTGATGCCTCCCAAGTCGCATAGCACACATGACAAATACAATATTTGCCTCTAAGAAGTGCAGCATGTGGGGCTGAGGATGTGACTCAGCAGTAGAGTTCTTGCCTTGCATGCACAAGGCCCTGGGTTCAGTCCCCACCACCACAAAAAACAAACAAACAAACAAATAAAAAACGAGAGAGAGAGAGAGAGAGACAGAGAGACAGAGAGAGAGGGAGAGGGAGGGAGAGAGAGAGAGAGGAATACAGTGTGTTATATTTCCTGTGTCTCATTTACTGAATAAAAAAATAGTTTGAGACAGGTTCCAGCTATGCTGCTGGGGCTGTCTTCAGACTTCAGATTCTCCACTTTCCACTGTCCAGGGCCTGAGATTACAGATGTGTGCGACTGAGTCCAGAAAAAATACTTGTGATCTTAACACTCAAACAGAAGTTCATTATTTAATGCAAACAATGATTTTCTAGCTGTGCCGTTCTCTCTTCTCCAGTATATTCTCATCCGTGGTGTGTTCTTCTTTCCTATTTTCACTTGGCCCAAACTTGCTCTCCAGAGCATATTTCTTTCCTACCTTTAATAAATGTAAAGCTTCACTAACTTAAAAAATGTTTTTGTCTAGTAGGTATTGAAAAATTGTGTATCTTTCCATAGATTATGGAACAGTTTGCAATTATATTTCGTAAATTTCTTCCCAAAGGTATTGTTACCATATTACCAAGTTTGTGGTCTCATAACATCAAGGAATGAAGTTGTAAACCAAAAGAGTAAGTTAGGAGAATTTTATTGGGAATAAAAAGAATAGCTCCTGGATTTCCAGGAGGGATTCTGAGTGGGTGGCCATGGAAGCTGTTTGTCAAAGGTACTTGATACAGTAATGTGGGTAGCTATGGATCAAACTACAATCAACCTATAGGATTAAAAGCATAGTTGCTACAGCTGGGTGTGGTGGCGCATGGCTTTAATCCCGGCGCTCGGGAGGCTGTGGTAGGAGGAGCACTGTGAGTTCGAGGCTGGCTTGGGCTACAACGCAAGCGCAAGGCTGGCCTGGGCTACGTAGTGCGACCCTGCCTCAAAAAACTAGGGCTGGGAGTTTGGCTCAGTGGCTTAAGCACCTGCCTAGCAGGTGTGAGCTTGTGAGTTCAATTCCCCCAGTGCCACACACACACACACAAAAAAAAAAGCATAGTTGCTAAACATTAATCCAATGGGGAAGCGAGGGATGTGGCAATGAGCCTCATTAACTTTAGCTGATCTATAATTTCTAATATAGAAAGAATAAAAACACTCCTGGAAAGGGAGTATGGGTATCAATATTCCTTCTTTTGGTGCCGGGAATCAAACTCAGGACCTTGCACTTGCCAGGCAGGCACTGTACTGCTGAGCTCTGACCTGGATTTTCTGGTCACCCACCTATGTGTCTGATGCCCTACCTACTGGACCAGGTGATGCTAATTACAATGTAATCTCAAGCTGCTGCTTATTTCTAGTGAGGCTTGCAGGTTTGGCCAATGCATCCCCATTTTGAGGACTGGCTGTTTTCAAATTTGCCACCAGCCATGATTTTGACGTGTCTCATCTTTCACTCTCTTGAGGGCCTGATCCCTCTCTGACTGCCTGTTAACTTCTATCTTAACTTAGCTGTCTACAATAATAGCACAAAAGTTTAAGAAAAAGATGATGGAAACAAATGAATTAAAAATCAATAAGGGTGACAATTAGTTTTTTTTTTTTCTTTTTTGAGATAATGATTCACTATGTAGCTCAGGCTGGCCTCAACTCTTGGACACTCTACTGTCTCAGCCTCCTGAGCACTGAAATCACAGGTGTGTGCCACTAGGACTACTGTGTTTTGTACTTTTAAGTAGATTCTGGACCTTACTTTCATATCATTTTGCAAAACTAAAATATTTATCTTTTTCTTTCATTTTTTCCTAGTTAGTCAACAAGAGTCTACAATTGTTTTAGCATTAAAAAAAATACTAGATTTTGAAAACTTTCTCTAGCAAACCTGGGGGTGAAATTCTACTAGATTTCTTTCACATAGATTTTTGTAATTCAGTGTCATGCTCATAAACATTGCTTAACTAAAGGAGCAAATGCAATTTTTTAACCTAGTTAGTCTACATTTGATTTAAAGTAACTTCACAAAGGTTTAAACATGGAAATAGCTACTCTCCAAAAACTGTCTTCTCCATTGTGATTGCTAGCAAGAGCCAGCAGGAACAGCTTCCCCCTTAAGACAGTGAACTAGTAAAAGAACATTAAAAGAAAGAAAAGAACAGGTGTTTGTTTTTGTTTTGGTATTGGGCATTGAACCCTAGGCCTTCTTTAAGCTATATTCCCCTAGTCCTTTTGCTATTTTAAGACAGGGTCTTCCTAAATCACTAATTACCCATACTGGGTTCCCATGTGCTATTCTTCCGCCTCAAGATTACAGATATGTGTCACTATGCCCAGCTGGGAACAGTCTTTTAAAGTCACTTATGAGAAATGTGTTTAAACCCATTCATTTTTGGACTTGAAACGTGAGTTTTGTGATGCAGTGATTCAATTTTTTTTCCCCCTGCACCAGGGATCGAACTCACAACCTCGCGCCTGCCAGGCAGGTGCTTAAGCCACTGAGTCAAACTCCTGGCCCTAGTGTTTTGAGGCAGGGTCGCACTATGTAGCTCAGGCCGGCCTTGTGCTCGCGTTGTAGCCGAAGCCGGCCTCGAACTCACAAGGCTCCGCCTACCTCACCCTCCCGAGTGCTGGGATTAAAGGCGTGAGCCACTACGCCCGGCTCAGTGATTCAATTTTATAGTATAAAAATACTACTCTTATAATAGGAAATAGTTTAAATCTTAGCTCTGCTGCTTCTCATTAGATCAGGGCCACTGTGACCGACCTAGCCATTTGACACCTCTCTGTCAAATGTGATATTATCTACCTCTAGAGTCATATAGTTATATAAATCAGATAAAGCTAATTTGTCACAACGTCGGGTACATACTAGATGCTAAGTATCGTCCCTATTATCATTTTGGTTTTTTGTGACAGGGTCACACTGCCCTAGAATGACGTAGCTCAGGCTGGCTTCCAACTCGCTGCGATCTTCCCCTGCTCAGCATCCCCACTGCTGCGATTACAGGCTGCGCCACCATGCCCCGCTGGTCCCCAAGATTAACAGTAAACAGTATAGACACGTGGATGAGAGTTCATAAATTCAACCTTATTCCAAGATTGGTATTAGAACCATTTTAATAGCTGGACTTTTAAGTGTTATTTTCGTATCTTACTTTACCCAAGCTCAAAAGTTAGTAATTTATCATTCACATTTTACTTTGCACAGTGAGTTTAGAGAAGATAGCAGCTTCACGACAAGCTTACACAACATACGCAAAGCCAGATAAATAGTGAAAGGTTGTTCAAAGCATGTTTTACTTTGGTTGAAAAGAACAGTATTCATCCAGAATAGCGCGTGAAGCCCACCAAAGAAGAACAATCGCATTAGAAAAAACAAAAAAACAAAGCCGGGCGCGGTGGCGCACGCCTGTAATCCCAGCACTTGGGAGGCTGAGGCAGGAGGATCGTTGCGAGTTCCAGACCAGCCTGGATTACAAAGTGGAACCAGGGCCAGTTTGAATGCAGAGTGAAACTTTGTCTCAAAAAGCACCCGCCAAAAAAACAAAAACAAAAACAAACCAACGAAAAACATACACAGCTACCCACTTGCGACACAAGCCTGAAACTAGGAAGCTTCTGCCGGATTCCGACGCTTGCGGCGCGGCGGCTGCAGCGCGACAGGGGCGGGCCGCGGCCGTAAAGCAGCTGGCTGAGCTCACGTGGCCTCCGAGGCGTCCTTGGGTGTCCTGGGGCTGGCGGCTCATGGCGAGTCCACTGCAGGGTGGTGGGTCCCGGTCCCTGGACCTGCTCAGGTCGTTGCCGCGCGTGAGCCTGGCCAACCTAAAACCCAATCCCGGCTCCAGGAAACCGGTAAATTGCTGATGGTGGAGCAGAGGCGCTGGGGGCAGGGGCCGAGGCCGCGGCCTGACGCTGCCGGTCGTGGTCCATAGCGGCTTTTGCCAGAGGGTGCTGCCGTGAGCGGAGGGTTGCTGAGCCAGCTGCCCTGCGCTGCCCAGAGAAAATCTTCCCGCGTGTTCCCAGCTCTTACTAGGGTTTATATTTAGAGCTTAAAAATTTAGGGGAGCAAACTCAGAAACTGCAAAACGATTGTCGTTAAAAATTGCATTTAAAATAGTTAAGTCGTTTCCTAGGAAATATCCGTCGTCATTACAAAGGTGTAAATTGACTTACTCCCGCATTTCACTGAATATAGCTTCAGAAATTGTTAGTCGTCCACAGACTGTCATTTTAACAGTCAGCGTAATACTTTTGATTCTGTGTTGGTGGCAAGTTTAAAAAAATTAACTGTTAGTCTCCAAATAATGTGTTATAGTTACATATTTAGGATTAATTCCAAAATAAAAACCCTTTCTGGAATATTCATTTAAGCTTGTTTTATATGTTTAAATTCTAGGATATTTTTAGCCCCTGCCTGGTCGTAACCCATCCCTTGTTTTTGGAACTTGTGAAACATAGTTTGTGTTTTGGTTGCAAGAACTGCCGCATCTTGATAGGCAAAGATGCTAATGGGGTATGTGGATATTGGAGCAGCCAGAACAGTGACACTTAGCTTTGGCTAGTACTAGTTGGTTGGATGAATGAATGGCATAATATTCATTCAGCGAAAAGGTGAAATACAGCGAAAAGGTGAAATACAGTTTTTTGAAATGTATCTTAATGTCGTAAAACTTTTTTTTTTTTTTTTTTTTTTTACTTGTAGGAGAGACGACCTAGAGGTCGAAGAAGAGGTAGAAAATGTGGCAGAGGCCATAAAGGAGAAAGGCAGAGAGGAACCCGGCCCAGACTGGGCTTTGAGGGAGGCCAGACACCGTTTTACCTCCGAATCCCAAAATACGGATTTAATGAAGGACATAGGTAATGTTGCTCTGCTTTTTAAGGTACAAACCTGACTTGCACTTAGAATCACTTAAAAAAGTAATTTTGTGGAAATTTAAAATTCATTTCAAAGCAAACTTTTTTTGCTGCTGCTTCTCTAAATCATTTACAGTAATGAAACAGTCTGGATGAGTAGGGAAAGAAAGCCCAGATATAATCAGACTTGCAAAATGGAGATTTTAAGCATGCTAATGATTGCTTAAAAGATTACCAATAAAAATTTCTATGTAGCTAGATAATAGATAAAATATCTGGCCCATTATAGACCCCTACTGTATAATTCACATAATAACATTTTTCATAAATTTGTTTGTATGTATCAGTAAACTACGTGCTTATAGAGGCAAATTATTTTTACTGTGAAGTACCCTAAATCCATCAATATTACTTGTTTGTGAAGTAGTCAGGAAGGTTTTATTTTGTCAAACCATCAAAAGTGATGGAGAGAATTGTAAGACACAGCTTTGAGTTGATTTGGAGAAGTTGCAGGAAAATTATTTTTATTTTCCAACTTATTTTCTTGATTCATAGCTTCAGACGTCAGTATCATCCTTTGAGTCTCAGGAGACTGCAGTATCTTATTGATTTGGGTCGAGTTGATCCTACTGAACCTATTGATTTAACCCAGCTTGTCAATGGGAGAGGTGTGACCATCCAGCCACTTAAAAGGGACTATGGTGTCCAACTGGTTGAGGAGGTAAGTCAGCATTAGATCTTTTGGTGTTACATAGAAACATATTTTTTGTTCCTATATATAGTAGTTCCCATTTTATCCCTTTCCAAATGGATGCCTAAAACCACAGATATCATCACAACCTTTACATACGTACCTGTCATAAGATTAGTTTGTAAATTAGGCACATAAGAGATTAATAACTTCCCACAGATCGTAGCAATTTTAGCATAAGTTTTTTTCTTCCCTTAGCTGGGTGTGGTGGTACATGCCATTAATCCCAGTACTGGGTAGGCTGAGGCAGGGGAATTGCTGCGAGTTTGAGGCAAGCCTGGGCTACATATTGAGCACAAGACCAGCCTAAACTGTGCAGTGAGACCCTGTCTCAAAAAACCAAAGAAACGAAGATTTTTTTCTCCCTTAATGAGTATTTTTACTTTTTCAGTTAAAGAAGGCACTTTATGGCTTCTCTTTGGCATATCTGAATTGCCATTATCACTGGTTGCACTTTTGGTGCTATTATTAAGTAAAATAAGGATCATTTGAATAGAAGCATTGTGATACTGCAAGAGATTAATGGACAGGTAGTGTATACCATGTGGGTGTGGTGGAAAAGGGATGACTTGCGTCTTGGACAAGGAAAGGTAGGATGTCATGAGATTTCATCACACTGCTCAGCACAAGGTTTAAAACTTATGAATTGTTTATTTCTGGGCTTTTCCATTTAATTTTTTGTACTGTAGTTGAATTTGAGTAGTGGAAACCAAGGCAAGCGAAAGTGAGAATGAAGGGGAGTGCTATAATTAACATTCTGCCCTCTTGTTTTTATCCAATTTGAGTTGTGTTCTTAGGCATTATTTAGTTTTGGAAAGTTGGACAGATTGTCTTGTAGGACTGTGTTCCCTCATCCTGAATGTGTTTCTCTGTTTTTGGTATAGCTTACACCCTCACCTACTTTAGAGTCTCTGCCCAAATGTCAGCATAACAGGAAGATTTTTTTTTTAGGCAGGGCCTCACTGTATATTTCAGGCCAGCTTTAAACTCACTATGTAGCCTAGGCTGGCCCTGAACTCATGAGGATCCTCCTGCCTCAGCCTCTGAGTGCTGGGATTACAAGTGTGTTACCATGCCTGGCAGGGAAGATCTTTTTTTGACAGCTTTTATAAAAGCTGTCACAGTCTTGCAGTTGCAGTCACAGTGTCTGCCTCACTCAGCCCAAAACATTTCTCTTTGAATGTTTATGAATATTTGCATTTATTACCAACTTATGCATTAATGTTTTGTTGTCTTTATCACTAGAGTGTAAGCTCCCTTGAGCTTAGGTAATTTGACTGCTATATTTTCAGTTTTGGAAATATTAGTACCTGACAATCACTCAGTTGATATTTATGGGGGAGCAGGTTGTGGTGGTGCACGCTTACAATCCCAGCACTCAGGAGGCTGAGGCATGAAGGTTGCTGAGAGTTTCGAGGCCAACCTGAACTGCATAGTGAGACTCTGTCTCAAAAAACAAAAACAAAACAAAACAAAATTAGGAGAAAAGGGTATATATCATATTGTACCCTAACTGCAGTCAAGTTTTTTATTTATAGGAATTGGCCAGGAGTTTATATGGAAAGAAGTTTTTGTATATTGTTAATCAACCATTGCTTCTTTCATATAGTGCACAAGAAACGTAGTGTCCACTAGAGGGAAGCATATGATGATAGAAAAACCTTGTAGATAGCTTTTAAAAAGTACAACTATGTTCAAAAGATTTTCAGATAAGATAGTTTGAAAACAATACCAAATCATGGTTAAGCCTCAGTATTTTACTCTAAGAAAGTAGACACATATTTTAACATGAGAAAGTCCATGACTTCATTAGCACACCCCAGTAGTTTTTTTTTTTTTTTTGCGGCACCGGGGATCGAACTCATAGCCTCACGCCTGCCAGGGCAGGCACTTAAGCCACTGAGCCAAACTCCCAGCCCTGGTTTTTTTGAGGCAGGGTCGCACTATGTAGCTCAGGCCAGCCTTGTGCTCGCGTTGTAGCCCAAGTGGGCCTCAAACTCACAACGCTCCACCTACCTCAGCCTCCCGAGTGCTGGGATTAAAGGGGTGCGCCACCACGCCCGGCTCACCCCAGTAGTTTTTAGTTATCTGTTAAACTAGCAAAAATTATCCTTAGAACTCTACTCCAAGGTAGTGATGAAATAAATGCAGTCACATTGTTATTTACAGATCTCTAAAATATTTATCTTTTCTTAATTTTAGATTTACAAGGACATGATAGATTTTGAAAACTTTTTGCGAGACAGGGTCTTGGTATATAGTTCAGGCTGGCCCGGACTTATGTGTGTCCCAGGCTGGCCTCAAACTTGCAGTGATTCTCCTGTTTCAGCTTTCTGAGTGCTGGTATTATAGGTGTGTATCACCACTCCTGGCAAAAACTATTTTGAAAAAGATAAAACAATCAAAAACTGTTTTAATCCTTTAATACAAAATTGTCAATTTGGAAATATATATTCTCAAGGAATTGGAAATTGATAAAAACAGGATAGTCTAAATGTAAAAAAAATTTTTTTTGATAGGATCTCAACATAGAGATATTTATTTATTTATTTATTTATTTATTTATTTTTTGGCGGCACCGAGGATTGAACTCACAACCTCGCGCCTGTCAGACAGGCGCTTAAGTCACTGAGCCAAACTCCCAGCCCTGGTTTTTTTGAGGTAGGGTCGCACTGTGTAGCTCAGGCCGGCCTTGTGCTCAAGTTGTAGCCCAAGCCGGCCTCTAACTCACAACGCTCCGCCTACCTCAGCCTCCCGAGTGCTGGGATTAAAGGCGTGCGCCACCACCCCCGGCCCCCAACATAGAGATATTTAAAAACAGGAATTACTATTATATTGGAGGTACTTTGGAGGGGAAAAGTAGTTTAAAAAGGAATCTTGATGTAGTTAGTTTTCTTCAGCCAAACTGTTTACTAATATTCTTTGTTTTGACTTATGACAGGGTGCTGACACCTTTAAGGCAAAAATTAATATTGAAGTACAGTTGGCTTCTGAATTAGCCATTGCTGCAATTGAAAAAAATGGTGGTGTGGTTACTACAGCCTTCTATGATCCGAGAAGCCTTGGTAAGCTTGTTCTTGGGTAGTTTTCTTCTTTCTTTTTCCTCTATTAGCTGCTGTTTTTTAATTACTTAAGGAGTAGAAAACTTAGCTATGTACATCTCGCATGTGGATTCTTATTTAAGTAGATTTTAAAAATAAATTTTAAAACATAGTCATCATGTATAGAACCAATATTTGTATTTCTTGTTTTATTTCTGTTTTTTTAGAAATTCTGTGCAAACCCATTCCATTCTTTCTGCGTGGACAACCCATTCCAAAACGAATGCTCCCACCTGAAGAGCTGGTACCATATTATACTGATGCAAAGAACCGCGGTTACTTGGCAGATCCTGCCAAATTTCCTGAAGCAAGACTTGAACTTGCCAGGAAGTATGGTTATGTTCTACCTGATATCACCAAAGATGAACTCTTCAAAATGCTCAGTACTCGAAAGGATCCAAGGCAGATTTTCTTTGGTCTTGCTCCTGGATGGGTGGTAAATATGGCAGATAGGAAAATTCTAAAGCCTATAGATGAGGAGCTCCTCAAATACTATAGCTCATGAATTCCCTCCCAGGAAAGCAGAGTTGTGAAGAGTACCAGAAAAGGGACTGAACCATGGATTTCTCAAATGTATAATATTTTTCCAGGGTTGATGTTAGCTGTCAATATAATCATATCTTTTTTTGATATATATTCATCTAAAGTAAAAAAGTGCAAGAAGCTAAAA
>RJWM01011087.1:0-51409 GCA_004363535.1 Dasyprocta punctata | reverse complement strand
TTTTTTTTTTTTTTTGAGACAGAGTCTCACTATATAGTCTGTCGCCCAGGCTGACCTTCGTCTCGGGGCGCTTCTCCTCTTGCCTCAGCCTCCAGAGTGTTAGGATTATAGCCATGTACCACAACACCCAGCTAAAATTTTATTCTGAAAATATCGAGTATGTTTTTTGGGGGGGAGGGGGGGAGGGTTGGGGATATAGCTGAATGTTAGAGCACTTACCTAGCATGCCTGAGGCCCTGAGTTAGATCCCAGCCTTTACAAAGAAAGGAAAAAGGAAAACCACAAATTACTCAATTTGTTTATTTTAGTTCATACCCCCACACCCCCAGTCTAACATATTCCTCAGGTATGATGGGCAAGCACTCTACCACTGAGCTGCTTTGCCTTGATGGGTTAGGGGGCAGGGGTTAGATGAGACTTTCCTAATCTTAAATGTAATTAGAGGCACTGTTTAAAATCTGCTTTTCCTTTACTAAAAGATGGATACTAGGTCATTAGTGGGGTTTTTGTTTTTGTTTTGTTGTCTTTGAGACAGGGTCTCCTATGCAGTTCAGTCTGGCCTTGAGCTCACTTTGTAGCCCAGGCTGTCTCAAATTCACAACAATCCTCTTGTCTCAGCCTCCCCAGTGCTGGGATTACAGTTGTGTGCTGCCACACCCGGCTAAAGGTCATTAGTTGTTAACTGACAAGTACTTGATTCTTTTGACATATATTGGAGCATTAGGAAGTGTGAGTCAAATCTGGTTACTAGGCACACGACAGTTGCAGGCAGTGAAGGGGCTTGATAGGAGATGTGGATTCAGCATTTCTAAGCTGTCACCAAAGTTGAGGGCCTTTGCCACTTATGTTTTATTGATTAAACTTTCACTTGTGTAGTATCTTTGCTCCCCTCACGGCTTGGTTTGTCCTACTTCACTTACGGAAGAGTCTCCAGAAAGTCGAGCTGCCAGAGACTGAGTAGGAAGAGAGAACATACTACAGTTACTTGGTTTGGGTTTGTTTGTTTGTTTCTAATTCTGCCTCAGCCTCCCAAGTGCTGGGATTACAGGTGTGAGCCACCACGCCCGGCCCTGAGTACTAATTGTTAGTTAGAATCATCTTTCATTTGGTCTTCGTAACTGTCCTGTCCTTTATTCTAAGGACACTTTATTTTTCTAAGACATTTTAACCTCAATGGAAACATAACATCTGAATATTCTGGTCATCTAGGCTAAAATGCAAGAATGGTTTAATAGCTCTGTACGGTGGGTTTGTTTTTTCAATTAGTTAAATAATAATGAAACTATTTTGTTTGTGTGAAAGCACTTCGATTCTCCAGAAATAGATGCTTTCCAAATCAATCAATATGCAAATTCACTTTCTCTTTAATGGGATCCATCTGGTTAATGCTCATGTTTCTTAAATTTCATGGATTATGAAATCGTAAAGCTAAAAGAAAACACAGTGATGATCTAGTTAGACCTTTTCACTTTACAGCTGTGACTGCTTCAATGCAGAGGCTAAGTGACTTGCTGAGAATCCTACAACTAGCTAATAAGTCAAGAGTCCAGCCCTCCTGCTGCCCAGTGCGGTTCCAATTTCTGATGTGACTACACTCATTTTTATTGCTGTTATTTTTGTGAATGAAGAACTTATAGCTTAATAGGAAGGCAATGTAAATGGACTATTAAACTACCATAGTATTTCTTAAGAGTTCAAACATTTGGCTGAGTTTCTAGTGTGTGAAGTATTGAGTTAGTGTTTTTTTTCAGTTATCTAGTGTCACTGGCTTCTTAGTTATTAACAAATTTGTTGTGTTTCATGTTCTAGATAGAAATTGCCCAATTGAGATAATGGTGAAGTTATAGCTTATATTTAGCTAGCACACATTTAGCTGCATTAAAATGAATCTTAATGTATTTTTTCCTTGCACAGTGGAGATAATCTGTTAATATTTAATACCATAAAGCAACAAAGGAATCCTGCTTTCATGTGGCAGTGCATTTATAAAACCAGAGTGGTGTGTTATGTAAAAACTAAAAGCACAGATTAATTTAATATGCATCTGGTGAATTCAGGGCTTGTAAAGTGCACATCTGTTGAGAAAACAAAATCATAGAACTATTCAGAGCTTCTGCATCTTTAAATGTGTGCTTTGATTCTCTTCAACTGTTTTGAAACCATTTTTAATGAATTTAGAAAAGGCCATTTGCTCCAAGGAAGCAACTTGTGAAACCATTTAGGATACTGTTCATAATTTTATTATTTCCACAGCATTCTGATACTTGAGCATTTTTCTTTCCGGTTTATTTATTGGGCAAAAAAGGGGCCATGTTAGTTACTTTTCTTGTTGCTGAGACAAAATACCCAGCACTTACAAATTAAGGAAGGAAGGGTTTTTTTTTTTTCTTCCCCCCTCACAGTTTGTAGAGGTTTAAATCCATAAGGGGCTGGCTCCAAGGCAGGGTGGCGTGGCAGGTGAGCATTGCAGAGGAAAAACAGTTCATGGCAGGCAGAAGGTAGCATAACAAGCACGCAAAAGACCTGACAAGACAAGTCTCATTCTGTCCCTTGTATTGTATCCAGGCTACTGGGATTAAGGTGGTGCCAAGACAATCCCTGGACTGATTTAGTGATCACACACCCTTAATCCCAGCCCTGCAGCATGAATCCATCACATACCCTAGAACCAGCCACCTCTGAAAAAGCCCAACCTATGGCTGCATAAGGTTTTGGGAGGACATCTAGACCCCAATTATATAACAGGAGCTAAATGGCTTATCATAGCAAAGTCAGGTTGTTGCCAAACTATATTAAAAAGGGAGGGAATATAGTTGCCCAAATTGAATATTCAGCATTGAAATTATTTTAATTCTCATTTGAGTCCAAAGTTAATGAAGAAATCGTCTCAGACTTACTGCTTTGTATTCATCACAGTTCTAGTACTATAGGAATATAGAAATTGAACATGTGGTCTATACCTTCATTGATGGAATTGAGGAACAAGACCAGAAAGGGATGCCTGGTGTGTACACGTTCCTGAGTTCGAGTCCCAGTACAAAAAAAAAAGGGAAAGAATAAGGCAATCGGATATATAATGAGATGCAAACTTGATGATACAGTTTGTGAACACTTTAAGAATTTAATATTTCAATTCTGTTCTCAGTTCTTAGGAGTATATACCTACAAATGCAATTTCTGGGGGGCAATTACTTATTATTACTGTAGTTTTTGCACTGCTGAGGAATGAAACCTAGCACATGCTCGGCAAGTGTTCTGCCAGCGAACTACATCCCAGCCCCTTTTATTAAGTGTTTTTTTTTTGGTACTAGAAATCAAACTCAGGACCTCATGCTTGCCAGGCAGGTACTTGTGCCACTGAACTATATCCCTCCCAGCCCCTTTTAAATTTCATTTTGAGACAGGCTCTTACTAAGCTGCCCAGGCTGGTCTCAAACTTAAGATCCTTCTGCCTTAGCCTTCCAAGTAGCTAGAACTTCATGAAATGGGTCTTGCTGTGTTGTTGAGTCTACTCATTTGGACTTAAGTGGTCCTCTAGTCTCAGCTTCCCAAATAGCTGCAACTTGAAGCACATAGCACTATGTCTGGGAAACACAAATTGTGTATCACAAAGAATTGTCTACATTCTCCTGTACTTTTACATAGTTAACTTTTATTTATTTGTTTGTTTTTGCTGTGGCAGGAGTTAAACCCTGGGGCTCATGCATGCTAGGCAGGGAATCAACCACTGACCTATACCCTCAAATCCCATCCCCTTTTTAACTTAATTTTGGGGTGGAATCTTACTGAAATGCCTAGTCTGGCCTCTAACTTGGATTTCTTCTGCCTGCTTCAGTTTCCTGAGTAGCTGGGATTATAGATGTGTACCATTGTGCCTGGTAACAAATTTATCTTTTTTTTTTTTTTTTTTTTTGGTACTGGGGATTGAACTCATGACTTCATGCTTGCCAGGCAGGTGCTTGTACCACTGAGCTAAATCCCCAGCTCAAATATGTCTTTTGATCTTGAACTTTTAATTCTTTCATGGGCAAGACTGTACAGTGCTGTATCTGTATCTTTCCTCCTTGAAATTTAACTCCTATTGTTAGGACAGAACTGACAGCATAAACCTCTTTATGTACTCAGCTATGATTAAATCCTTGGCACTAAAATGCTACCTCCCAGCTACTAAACATACTTTAAATCCAAGTTGCCACACTTACCAGTTCTGATTTGAGGACCATTGGGATTTATCTCTATGTGGACCAGGTTAGCACAATGAATTCTTTTTCTTTGGTTAAAAAATTTAAGATTTGTAACTTGCAGTATGTTTGAGTATTGACACTGATTTATGGTTGAAAACATTGAGATAAAAAGTGTTGACTTGGGAAACTGGTTTATCTATGTTTAGAATTCAGAATTTTTAGATGTTAGTTCTATCCCTAGCATTCCATCCCTCTGTCTGGAAGATTCTTCCCTATTGAATTTAGGATATCTTGCATTGGTTTTCTTTTTGTACTAAGATTTTTAGGTGTTGAGTTGGTTCTTTAGGATGCTAATGTTTTTTCTTATTTTGAGAGAGCTAATTTGATTCTACTTAAGTTTTAGTACTAAAATTATATTGATTTCCTACATTATTATAAAATCTTTTTCCAGAATAACCAGTTATAAAACAGGGAGAAGCTAACTTTATCTTTGACTATAGTGACCAGGGAAAAGATCAGACCTCAGATGGACTTGTGAATAGTTTCTTGTATGCCCAGTAAGGGGTGACATGTACACAAAAGTTAAGATTTTAAAATAATGAAATACCTCTGCTAGAGGGGTGTCAGTGTTAATTTTCAAGAACAACAGCTTATATAACTATAGAACATGTGATTGTTTTATAATATTCCTGAATTGAGTGTAACTTAATTGTAATGTCATAACAAAGCATAAAAAATAAAGTAGTAGTGTTAACTTTGATGTAATGTCTACATCAAACCTGTAACTACATAGTTAGTTTTGTGGTAGTGATTTTCATTGACCTCTTGAGCTAATATTTCCTTGCAAATATCATTTGTTATCTAAACATTGGTATTAGTAAAATTTTTTATTACTGAAAGTTGCTTACACAGGAAAAATATTTATTATTAATGTTTCAGAATTGTATAAATTTATAACAAAGTATAAGTGGTTGTAATTTTACTCCCATTCAGAAATTGAACAGTTTGATGTGTATTTGTTTTAATTTCCTTCTTTACATGTGCTTTCATTTTTTTGTTAGAAAATATATACTAAATACTATTTCCTTTCTTGTTTATGCACACTTTTTTCTTAGCATTACCTTAGTGTTTTGTCAGTTTTTTAATTTTATGATTCTGGAAATTGAACTCAGAGCCTTCCCACTGAACTACATCCCCACCCTTTTTTTACTTCTGAGTTTATTTTATTTTTATTATTTATTTATTTTGGGGTTTTGGGGCGATAGGCTCTCATTCTGTAGTTCAGGCTGGCCTTGAACTCATAGAGATCCTCCTACTACAGCCTCCCCAGTGCTGGGTTTATAGGCATATACCACCACACCTGACTTTGTCACTGTTTTGAGGATATGGACAAGATGGGTGGTTTGAGACAGGGTCTCTGAATAGTCCAGGGAGGCCTTGAAGTGGTTATCCTTTTGCCTTATCCTCTGGAGTGCTGGGATTACAGTCATATACTACCTTTCCTGGCTTTGGTTGTTTGTTTGTTTGTTTGTTTTTTGTGGCACTGGAGATTGAACTCACAACCTTGCACCTGCCAGGCAGGCACTTAAGCTACTGAGCCAAATTCCCGGCCCTAGTTTTTTGAGACCGCGTTGCACTATGTAGCTCAGGCCAGCCTTGTGCTCACGTTGTAGCCCATTGGCTTTGTTTCTTACTCAAACAGTTTATGAGATTATTTCATATGTGACCATTGTAAAAACTTGAACAAGTTACAAAAAAAAACATAATACTTTTTAGAGGGTAATTATTAGCCTTTAAAATTTTGCAAATTTGGATCTGGGCCTGGTAGCACGTGCTTGTAAACTCTGCAATTTTGAGGCTGAGGCAAGAGGATTGCTGAGTTCAAGACTTATCTGGGCTATGTAGTGAGACTCTGTCTCAAAATAAGAAGAAAAAAATTTTTTTTCAAATTTGTTCTGTGATTATATATTTCATGTAAATATTTTAAATAAAATTTAAATTATTGAGTTTAGTATCTTTTAATGTTGAGAGCTATATTCCATATGAACAGATTATTATTTAATTCTTATATCACAAATAAATTTAACTATACCTCTCATGGTTTTTAGGTTACTTTCAGATTTTTCTTTTATATTCTGAGATAAATGTCAACTGTTTTACTTTATCGTATTTTGTGTGGTACGGAAGATTGCACCCAGAGCCCTACACATGTTAGGCAACCACTCTACCAATGAGCTACATCCCCGGGTATTTTTTATATATATATACTTTCATTTGTGTTTTGAGAGAGGGTCTCACTATGTAGCCCAGGCTGGCCTCAAATTTAAGATTCTCATCCTCTAACCTCACTAGGATTTAGAGGGTTTTAGAAGGGGGTATGACCACATCTGGCTTATTTTTTATTTTGAGATAGAGTCTGCTAAATTGTCTTGCATGCGTAGATTAGAATATAGGACAAGATAAAAACAAAGGAAAAATATGGAACGATTAGGTGGGTAACAGTGATGTTAGGGAAACGAAAACAAGATAAGTTTACAGCTGGATATACTAATACTAGCCTGGGGATGTGGCTGTGTGGTAGAGCACCTGCCTAGCTTGTGTGAGGCCCTAGGCTGACCCTTAGTACTGCTCCCCCATGCTAGTATTTTGTTGTTGTTGTTGGATCGTTCATTGAAAGGAAGTCTTGCATTTTCTTTTTTCATTATGCCCTATTTTCCCTAGGCATTTTCTGTTTGTCAGATATTGTTCTTTAGTCTTTAAGAATAAAAGTGGTTAAAATGATTTATAATTATTAGCAAATGGTATGAAAGGAAATGTCGAGTAGCAGCATTTTTCCTGTTCTAGAATTGTATGCGCTGGTTTGGACATGATCTCTTATGCAACCTCTGAGCTAGCTTAGTGGAGAAGGGTTGGTTTTAATGGATGTTTCACAAAGCAATGCCGAAATATGGATTTTGCCTCTCTTTTTCTTGCTTATAGTAGACCAACTGTTTCTTTTTTCATCATACTTATCTTTAAAGAAGAAACACCCTTTTCACTCAGTTCTTTTAATATTCGAAAGAGAAACTGATAGCACCTGTCTCCTGTTCCCCTTCTACCTTTTTATATTTTCCTTTTTTGTGCTTGGGACGGAGCCCAGGGCCTTGCACGTATGTGCTCTGCCACGAGCCAAGCCTTAAGCTCCCAGGTCTCTCATCTTTGTGCAACGGGGTCAGCGCTCTCCCCACCCGGGCCTTGGGAGGTGGCCCCTCCTTTACTTTTCTCAAACATCAGGTGTTTTAGTTTATCAGTGAGTTTTGAATTCACAGACTGTGTCCCAGTGGAGACTTTTCATCTGATGAGTCTGGTGGTCTGGATTAACAATTAAAAGCAAAGTATTTGTTTTTACTCCTTTGGATTGTTATTGTACCTTTATTTACTAATATTGTGCATAGGCTATGGAATCTTTTAATGGGTTCTTGTGAATTTAGTATGGCATCACAAGAAAGAATGGAGAAAAACTGTCCTGTGTACTGTGGTAATCCATCCACCAACAAACATGTCAGAAAAGCAAATTCATATATTTTCAAAATGGAAACAAAGCTTTTGTAAATCAGGAGGGGAAGAAGGGTAGAAGGGAGGGTAGGAGAATGGGGAAAGAAAAAAAGATCTGCCATGTATAGGTACAAATTCTCTGTGATGAATGTGATCAGTATGTATACCTAAAGTAAACTTAATTTTTAAAAAAAGATTCTGTTAGTATAGTATGGAGGCATAAGAACAACAGTAGAAACTCCTGTCCTTCTGTGTGAAGACGAGGTTGCTTTATAAGTACGGGTGTCTGTTGTCTGGCTAGTTTTCCTTATCTACCTACCTCTTCCTTCCTACATGCTGCCCTAAAGCTGTTGATAAGAAGAACAGGAATGAGGGGAAAAACCTCTCCTCCGTGGACAGCCCTGTATCTCTGATCACATTTTGTGCAGTGGTCATTTTTGCTTCACCAAGAAAGATACTGGATCCCCTCCCCTTTGCTTTATCATCTGAACCCTTCTGGGAGTCAGTGCTTGAGCTTGTGAAATGATTCTGGTTTCCTTCCCTGTAGAGGAGGTGCTTTGAAATAGTGGTCATTTACTTGTTGATTTCAGCCCGATTCCCTTTCTTGACACTTGCCTTGCTGGGACTGCATTATTTATCATACAATGTACATCTGGCTGATTCTGGCAGCTACTAGTTGGGATATCTGTAGCTTTGAAATAAAAACTGCAGCATTACAGATTTTACAGTGACTTGTTTCTTAAGTTTGGCTGCCCATAAAAATTAACCAATGTCCTGAAATAGTTACATGAGAGAACAACTGAGAGTAGACTTAAGTGTTTGTCTCAATAATTGTCAACCAGGGATAGCAAAGGGGAAACAGTCAGTTTAAAATGGTGGTGGTATTCATTTGATTGCATAAGTAATGTAATAAAAATACTAAAAATTAAAAGAAGATTAGAATTTCAGTACCGTAAGTCATTTTTTATTTTCAATTCCTCATGGTCATGTGTCTGTAGGCGCAATACATCTGATTTTTATTTATTGATAATAATGTCATAAATAAATTTTTGTAGTCTTTAAAGCCATGTTTTAAAAATTAGGAATATTGAGGAAGTTTAGGGGTCTTAGAAATAGCTGGAAAAAGCTGGGCATGGTAGCACATGTCTGTAATCCTAGCACCTGGGAGACTGAGGCAGGGGGATCACTGAGTTGGGGGCCAGCCTCAGCTGCATAGTAAATTCAAGGCCAGCCTGAACTACATAGTGAGACCCTGTCTCAAAAAATAAAACTAAAAAACAAACCAAAAAACTGTTTATTACCAGAACATGCAATTTATTTCCAGTAATAAAAGAAACTAACCTTGAAAGAAGTCTTACTACTATTAACCACCTAAAAATGATGGATTCATGAGGAGGAGGGGTGCTTAAAAAATTAAGGCTGAGGGGCTGGGGGTTTAGCTCAGTGGCATAAGTGCCTGTCTGGCAAGCGCAAAGTCATGAGTTCAATCCCCATTACAAAAAAAAAAAAAAAAAAGGCTGAAATGTCTGGGAAAAAAAAAATCAAAAAGCCCAAATGACTGCCCAAGCATTGCATGCCTTCTGAGAAAGGACATCTTTGGTTCCAGATGATTTGATTTTGAGTGTGGGACTCAGGAAACAAGAATAGTAGTTAGACAATGTAAGAAGACCGGAGATCCATCTTTCTAAAATTGAAATCCCCAAAAGACCTAATGATTAACCCTCAAAAGGGGAGCCAGGGGGTAAAAAAGCAGCCTAGCAAAGAGAGTCTGCTTTCTCCTCTCACCCTTGGCTGTAAATAGACAAAGAAGTCTGCTCTTAACATTTATAATTAGAAACAAACTCTTGTAGGTTTGGGACTCCACTATCTGTGTGATGAAAAAAAAAAACTAGCTAAAACTTGCTTTAAGTGATTAAGCTTGGTATTGTGCCCAGGCAAAGATAAAAGTGATTTCAGATTGTTTCTGGAGGGATATTCCCCTCAAAGGCATCAGAATTAGCAGAGATGAGATTCTAGACAGCCTGAGCTCCCTGTTAAAAGAATAAAATCACAAAGGACATCAGGAACTAAGTCACCATGAGCTCAACAAACCACCAAAATCAGACTCAAGAAGGCTTCGGGTACTGTCATTACTGGATACTGAATATAAAGTAAGAATGTTTCGTATGTCTGAATAAACAGATGGGAGAGTGGAGCACATGACTCCAGAGTAAAATAATACGCAATATAATCAGAATCCATCAGGGAAAAAATATAATACTAAATTTATAAACTCAAGGTCAAACTTAGCAGCATGTTAGGTAGATTGAAAAGGGAGTTCTGAAGAAAAAATTGAAACTGCTCTACAGGAAGACAAAAGCCAGAAAATACCTGTGTGAGATGTGAAAGGACTGAAAAGTTCCCATTTATGGTAAGTGGGAAAATGATGCTCCAAAGATGTACATGTCGTAATCTCTAGAAGTTCTGAATATGCTACCTTTCATGCAAAGGAGAGTTTGTCAGTGTGATTAATGATCTTGAGATCCCGAGTAGGGCATGGAAAAGTTGTGATGGGGGTTGGGGTAGAGCTCAGTGGTAGGGTTCTTGTATTTGCAAGGCTCTGGATTTAATGCTAAGGACGGGTGGGGATGAGGACAGAGTTTTAGAAAGCAAGTTGGGTGGGAGAGGAGAACCTCAAATAATGTAGAAAAATAATATGGTAGGAATAAGGCCCAGTGTGTTGGTGAGCATAATGAATATAAATGCATTAATTCCCTATTTTTAAAAAATTGTTTTTGTAGTACTGGGGCTTAAATGCAGGACCTTGCACATGTTAGGCAAGCACTTTACCACTGTGCTACATCCCTAGCCTGCTTTCTCAATTTTATTTTAAGACAGGGTCTCACTGATTTCCTCAGTCTGGTCTCAAACTTGCCATCCTGCTGCCTCAGCCTCCCCACTAGCTGGCATTGTAGGTGTGGGGCACATAGCAAATACTTTCGTTGACAAGAAAAAGCTGCTTGTAAAACCACAAACTATATACAGTTAAGATTACTGAGCTAAAGTATTGGTACAGAGGCAAGCTGGAAGTAAAAGGATAAAAAGTGATACGCCTGGCAAATATAGACACAAAGGAGCCGGGTGCATGTGGTGGTGCACACCTGTAATCCCAGCACTCTGGAGGCTGAGGCAGGAGGATTGCTACGAGTTCAGGGTTCATCTGAGCTACATAGTGAGCTCAAAGCCACTTTAAACTGCATAGCAAGAGCCTGCTTCAAACAAAACAAAACAAAACATGCACACGCATGCGCATACATGAAGGAATTGGTATAATTATATCTCAGGTTGCATATAATGAAATGCATGGGACTGGACATGTTACAGATTTCAAAATTTTTCAGATTTCAAAACTTGCATGTGTATAACAAAGTACTATCTTGGGAATGGGACCCTAGTCTACATATCAGTTTTTTAAACTTTATATTAATACATATTTGTCATACATATTGTTTATATTCATAGGGAATTTATACCAACACTTAATATATCTTTTTTTTTTTTTTTTTTTTTTTTTTTGTGAGACAAGGTCTCATTGTGTAGTTTAGTTCAGGCTGGCCTCCTGCCTCAGCCTCCCAAGTGCTGGGATTATGGGCATGTGCCATCACGCCTGACTTTATCTTGATTCGTTTTTCCTGTTCTCCCTCCTTTCAACTCTTCTTCCCCTCCCAATTTATGAAAACTTTGTTTCCATATTTTTCCTTTTATTCTTTTTTTCCTTTTCCTTTCCTTCTCTTCCCCTCCCCACTTCCTTGTTTCCCTTTCCATTTGAACATGTTCTTCCTACTTCCCAATATCCTCCATTATACTCCTTGTTCACCCTTTGGGTTTCTTACACAAGAGAAACAATACAGTATTTAAACTTGTGTGTCTCATTTATTTCATTTAAGATTATGATCTTGAGGTGTATAACTTTTCCTACAAGTGACTCAAGTTTATCCGTTAAGGTAGAGTAATACTCCATTACATATAAATAGCACATTGTCTTTATCCATTCATCTGTTGATGGGCATACTGGCAGTTTCCAAGATGTAACTATTATAAGTTGTGCTGCTATAAACATGGGTATGCGTATATTGTATCAGTGTGGTGTGCTGCTTTTCACTCTCTGGGGAAGATACCCAGGAGAAGAACAGCTGGTTCAAATGGAACCGCTAGTTTTAGTTTTTTGAGGAATCTCCATACTGATTTTCATAGTGCTTGTGCCAGTATACACTCCCACCCCGGTGAAGGAGCATTCCTTTTGCCGCACAGCCCCACTAGCATTTATTACTGGTTGATTTCTCAATGATAGCTATTCTTCCTGGAGGTGTAATCTAAGGGTTTTAATTTTCATTTCTTGAATGACCAGTGATGTTGAGCATTTTTCATACATTTATTTGCTGTTTTTACTTCTTCATCTGAGAAATGTCTATTCATTTCAGATGCCTATTTTCGGATTGGGTCTTTAAATTTGGGGGGTGGAAAGTCAAGAGTTTTTTGACTTCTTTGTATCTTCTGGATGTTAGTCTTTTGAGGAGTGATTGGTAAAACGTTTTCCTTATTCTGTGGGTTGTCTCTTCACTCCATTGGTGCTTGCTTACTTGCTTGCTTGCTTGCTTTCTTCCTTTTGGTGGTTTCTTTTGCTGTGCAAAAGCTTTTAAACTTAATGTGATCCCACTTTTTTTTGATTCTTTGTAATATTTCCTGTGTGATTGGGGTTTTGTTTGTATAGTCTTTGCTTACACCTATATCTTCCAAAGCTTTTTTTTAATCTTCCAAAGTTTTATCTATTTCTTAGAGTACATTTAGTGTTTCTGTTGTATTATTTATTTATTTATTCATTCTTTTTTTTTTTTTGGCTTCACCGGGGATCGAACTCACAACCTCGCGCCTGCTAGACAGGTGCTTAAGCCACTGAACCAAACTCCCGGTCCTGGCTTTTTGAGGCAGGGTGGCACACGCCTTTAATCCCAGCACTCGGGAGGCTGACGTAGGAGGAGCATTGTGAGTTCGAGGCCGGCTTGGGCTACAACGCAAGCACAAGGCCGACCTGAGCTACACAGTGCGACCCTGCCTCAAAAAACTAGGGCTGGAAGTTTGGCTCAGTGGCTTAAGCACCTGTCTGGCAGGCGCGAGGTTGTGAATTCAATCCCCGGTGCTGGAAAAAAAAAAAAGGTGTGTGCCACCACGCCCAGCTTGTTGTAATATTTAGATCATTGATCCATTTCAATTTTAGTTTTAGATGAGAACTATGGGTATGGGTTCAATTTTTGGCATGTGGAAAGCCGTTTTTCCCAGCACCTTTTATTAAAGAAGCTTTCTTCCAGTGAAGGTGTTTGGCCCCTTTGTCAAAGTTTATTTTTTGTGGCACTAGAGACTGAACCCAGAACTTCTTGCATGTTTGGAAGGCACCATGTCACTGAGCAATGTCTGAGCTCTATGTATTGAGACAGGGTCTTGCTAAACTGTCCAGGCCAGTGTTGAGCTTGGGATCCTTCTGCCTCATCCTCCCAAGTAGCTGGGGTTACAGTTGTGGGCAAAATTTGTCTCATATATACCTTATTCACATAAGCTGAAGGTAATCTTACCCAGTATTTTTAATGTGCCTATGTTTTGACTGTCACTTGTCACGTAAAACTGTGTGGAATTTTCTACTTGGTGATGTCATGTCATTGCTTAAAAAGTTTCAGATTTTGGAGAGTTTCGGATTCCAGAGTTTCCGATTTTTTTTTTTTTTTTTTTTTTTGTGGCCCTGGGGATCGAACTCACAACCTCGCGCCTGCCAGGCAGGTGCTTAAGCCAGTGAGCCAATCTCCCAGCCCTAGTTTCTTGAGACAGGGTCGCGCTATGTAGTTCAGGTCGGCCTTGCTCACGTTGTAGCCTAAGTTGGCCTTGAACTCACAACACTCCTTCTACCTCAGTCTCACAAGTGCTGGGATTAAAGTCGTGCGCCACCACATCTGGCTCAGATTTTCTGATTATTGATACTCAGTGTATAATAAAATAGACTTCAGGGTGGGAAGCTTTTCTGGAAATAACAGCAGTATCATTGTTTGAGAGGGGAACTGCTTTTTGCTGCTGGGTAGGGATGTCAGTAATAGCAGAAGACAAACCTTAAATGAACCATGTTGCCATACGTTTATAATTCCAGTACTGTGGGAGGCTGAGGCAGGAGGATTGCAAGTTTGAGCCCAGCTGGTATAATTTAACATCTTACTGACATCCTATCTCCAAATAAGTGGGGATTTACCTTGTTGAGAAGGCCCTAATTTTGGAGGTTTCTTTTGTTGCCAAGGTTCCAGTTTTCTGTTTCTTTGCCACCATCTTCAGCATATGGCTGGCTTCATGGCCCAAGAAGATTGCTTGGAGGATCAATTCTCACTGACTGTAGGAGAAAGGGTGGGGGTGTTGGGTGACACATATATGAGCTGTCGTGCCATCCAGTAAAGTGGTCCATGGATATCCTGCCTAGCCACTCCTTTGGCCCTAGCCAAAATCAGTTGGGAAAGCACATTGCTGCCCAGAATACAACCATATTGGTGCTTTGTGGAATCTAAAATTTCAGATATGAACTGGGATTGTAGCTCTGTATTTGAGTTTTTTTCTTGTGTTTGATCCCTAGCCCCACGAAAAGAAATTTTTTCCTGATAATATAAGAAATAATCATTGAACAATCTTAAAGTGCCCTTGAAAATCTCAACCACTTCATGAAGATGCACGCTAAATTCATGCTCAGTTTTTTAAAGAGCTGTTTTAAAAATATACTTCTGTATAATTTAAGGTTTCAAAAATCATGATAGAGATTTAATAATATGTAAAACTGGGTGTTAATGTAATATCAAAATTTGTGACAATGGCTTGCATCTTTAGTAATAGTAATTCCCAGCTCCAGTAAAACCAGGATTTGTCTGTATAACTTAGTAGTTCTTGGACATAGCGTATAATCAGACTTCTTAAGGATTCTGTGAGAGCTTGAGAAGTGTGTGCGTGCTCCAGGTATGGAGAGCGGTGTTGAATTAAGAGAGGGACAGAGCCTCAGAAGATCAGTCTGTGCTGTCAGGGGCTCCTCTTCAGTGTCTGTTAGCTTGTAAGACTCTGGTTTGACTTCTGACAACTGTCGGCCTGTGCGACGGTTTCCTTTGGTTTACCCTTGACCACTTAATTACATTTCAGTCAAACAGAACTAGTGGATCGAAGCTTTCAACATGTCTCAAAATCACCTTGAGGGTTTGCTGAAACATAGGTTACTAAGTCCCATGAGTTTTGATATGAAATGGGATCCCCAAATTTGTATTTAACAAACTACTAGATGATGCCCATGCTGCTGACCGTGTCTCGAGAATCACCCACTAGAAATTAGACTTCCTTGACTCCATTGCTTGTAATTGCCAGTTCTTTTCACCACAACCCTTTTTTCCTTCCTTCTTACGTCAACATGTTCATAACAGGTCCATAACTCATATGTCTTTCTGACAGGCGGCTCTGATTTAATGAAATAAATAAATTTGTTGGTTATTGTAATAATTTAATTGGTAAAAATAGTGTTAATTAATATTTGTGTTTGGGTAGTAATTATTCAGATTTAAGCAACTAACTAAATTCTGTCTTTTTATTATTTTATTAGTAAAAAGACCAGTACAAGGGATTAGATCCTTTTGTACAACCAGTAGTACAAGATGCCAGATGGACAGTCACCCGTGTACCCCCAGTGGTCCAGGCCGGCAGGGACGTGTTGAACATTCCCCCCACATCTCTTCTGGGAGATATTGTTTTCCTCTTTTCCTTTTTCTCTTTTTTTCTTTTTGTTAAGCAGAATTGCTGTCCTCTTGCCTTGGCCACTTGAGTGAGATTACAGGCTTGTGCCACATGCCTAGCTTCTGCAAAACATTTTTAACCATCTAGTTGTTAGATATCATTTTTATGATTGCTTGCATTCCCAAATACCTCTTGCACATCTGTAATAGCTTTTGTCATACTAGGTAGCCCTTATATCCCAAACTTTATATCCCTTAGGGTGACTATTATTAAAAACAAACCAGAAAAAACTAAATTTTAATAAGAATATGGAGGAATTGGGACTCTTTTGTATTGCTGATGGGAATATAAAATATTACAGGCACTGTAGAAAACAGTTGACAGTCTCTTAAAAGGTTAAACGAAACTATCATATGCCCCAGCAATTTCACTCCTAGGTGTATATGCAGAATTGGAAACGAGTCACAGATATTTGTAGACCATGTTCGTAACATCATTATTTACATAGCCAAAAGGTAGAAGCACCCAAGTACCCATGAACAGATAGATGAATGGATAAACGAAATATAGTGTATATATACAACAGAATATGACTTGGCCATGGGAGGAGGGAAATTCAGGCACATGCTGCAACATGAACCTTGACAGATAAGCAGTGTGCTTAGTAGAACGAGTCAGACACAGAAAGACGAATACTGCATGATTCCCCTTATGTGAGGTAGCGAAATAGGCAAATTCATAGTGACAGAACAGAGGTCACTAGGGGCTGAGGGGCTGAGAAAGGGAAGTTCCTGTTTAATAGGTACATGATGCTGGGGAAGAGGTTTTGTATGCAGGAAATGGTGATAATTGCACAGTACAGTATCACAAATGTATTTAATGACATTGAAGTGTACATTTACAAATGGTTCAAATTATTAACATTGTTATATATATTTTACCACAATAAGAAGCAAGCAAAAATATTAGCTTGTGACTGGGAAACTTTTATCAGAAATGTTTGGTGAGTTTTTTGTATCACCGTTTTGTAGGTTTTTTTTTTTAATATCTTCTTGTTTTTTTGGGTTTTTTTGGTTTGTTTGTTTTGTTTTGGTTTTTTTTGGTACCAGGAATCAAACTCAGGACCTTACGCTTGCCAGGCAGGTACTTTGTGCCTGAGCTGTATTTCCAGCTCTAGGTATCATGTTCTAAATAATCAGAAAAATCAAATGTATGTTAAAAAAGATTTAGAGCCGGACGAGGTAATGCACACCTTTAATCCCAGCACTCGGGAGGCTGAGGCAGGAGGATCATTGTGAATTCAAGAGCAGCCTGGGCTCCAAAGTGAGTTCGAGGCTAACCTGAACTGTGTAATGAGACCCTGTTAAAAAAAATAGGGCTGGGGATTTAGCTCAGTGACGTAAGCACCTGCCTGGCAGGCATGAGGTTGTGAGTTTGATCCCTGGTAAAAAAAAAAAAAAAAAAAAGAAAAGATTTATAAAATATATAAAAGAAAATTTTATGCAGAAAGGCTACTTATTCTAAGGATTGTTTGTAATGTGCATCTTCCCAATACTTCAAATCTTGACTAAACCTGAGAGTTTCCTATAGGACTGTTACTAGCCATTGAGTGAATTTCCTCTTTAATAAAAATTAGATTACATTGGTTATAAATGTTTTCTAGTTATAGCTATCTAATTTATTTTCTCTGTACTTTCATTTTAAGTTACCTTTTTTTTTTTTTTTTTTTTTTTTTTTTTTTTTTTTTTTTTTTTTTTTTTTTTTTTTTTTTGGTACTGGGGATCGAACTCAACCTCGCACCTGCCAGGCAGGTGCTTAGGCCACTGAGCTAAATCCCTGGCCCAATCTTAAGTTATCTTAAAATGTATTAATTAAGAATATTCAGTGACAAACCAGACTCAGGGTACGCTCCACCTAGCTGCCTGGGTCCGGGAGGTCTTGGACCCCACCCAATAAGGCGGAGGCTCCACCAGCACACTCCAGGCGTGTGCCCTCACTAGCTGTGCACAGGATCCAGCTCTACCCGGTCCCACGACTCGGTGCAACCCACCAGGGGAATGCACGGCCAGCCTCGCAGGACACAGAGGTACTGAGCCCAGCCCAGCCCAGGACCCCAGAGCTGCTCATCAGGGACTGGACAGCGTAGCTGCAGGGCCTTGGAGAGCTTGGGCTCTGCCCATCAGAGCGTAGGGCACGTGCGAGCTCTATTCTTCAGTGGAGCAGCCAGCGCAGTGGGTCCTAGAGGTTGCAGGCCCATCCAGCCAGGAGCAAGACCCTGGCATTGTAAGCCATTGAAAAATTTCATGGAAAGTTTGAAAAACCACTTGAATGAAGCTGAAGATGGAATCTCAGACGTTGAAGACAGCATGGGAGCTTATAGCCACGAAAGAAAAGATCTCTTAAAAATAGTACGGAACCAAGAAACAGTTCAACAGCTGCAAGATGATGCCAAGAGAAATAGCATAAGATTAATAGGCATCAATAAAAAAGCAGGGGTCAATACTAATGACCTACAAAGATTATTCACAGAAATAATAGCAGAAAACTTTCCAAACATGGGAAGAGAATCTGAAATACAGGTAACTGAGGCATACAGAACCCTAATTAACCATAACCAAAATGAATCTTCATTCAGACATGTAATAATAAGGGTATCAGAAATACAGCACAAGAACAAAATACTAAAAGCTGTCAGAGAAAAGAAACAGATCACCTATGAAGGAAAGCCTATCAGAATCACGGCAGACTTCTCAACACAAACCTTTAAGTCAAGAAGAGCTTGGAAAGAAGTATTTCAAATCCTGAAAGAAAACAGCTTTCAACCCAGATTGATGTACGCTGCAAAACTATCCTTAAAAATTGATGGAGAAATAAGATACTTGCATGACAAAGAACAACTGAAGAAATTTATGGCCACCAAACAAACACGACAAAGAGTACTGAAAGACACTCTAGAAAGACAAAGATAGCTACAATCTTAAGAACAACAACAAAAGGAAACCACTAAGCAGGGCAAATAATTAAACAGAAAATGTAGAAAACCAACAACAGAAAGTTATCATGACAGGGATGAGCCAGTACATATCAGTTTTATCAATCAATGTAAATAGTCTCAACTCACCAATAAAAAGAAACAGGCTAGCAGAGTGGGTTAAGAAACAAAACCCAACAATATGCTGTGTACAAGAAACACATTTCACTCAAAAGGAAATTCACAGACTAAAAATCAAAGGCTGGAAAAACAATACTCCATGCAACAGGAACCCAGAAAAAAGCAGGGGTAGCTATTATGTTTGCAGTTGCAAACTTCAAACTGAAAATGATCAAAAGATATAAAGAAGGTCACTACATACTTGTTAGGGGAAAACTTCAAGAGGAAGAGATTATAGCTGGGCGTGGTGGCGCACGCCTTTAATCCCAGCACTTAGGAGGCTGAGGTAGGAGGAGCATTGTGAGTTCAAGGCCAGCTTGTGCTACAAGGCGAGCACAAGGCCAGCCTGAGCTACGTAGTGCGACCCCGCCTCAAAAAACCAGGGCTGGGAGTTTGGCTCAGTGGCTTAAGCACCTGCCCTGGCAGGTGCAAGGTTGTGAGTTTGATCCCCAGTGCCGCAAAAAAAAAAAAAGGAATGAGATTACAATCATAAATATATATGCACCGAATATGGCACCCAACTATGTAAGATAATTCTTAATAGACATGAAAAATCAAATAAACAATAATACAGTTGTAACAGGGGACCTTAACACCCCACTGTCACAGAGAGACAGATCAACCAAACAAAAAATCAGCAAAGAAATAACAGAACTGAATCAAGCTTGTGAACAAATGGACCTAGTAGATGTGTACTGAGTATTCCACCCATCAACATCAGAATACACATTCTTCTCAGCTGCACATGGGTCATTCTCTAAAATAGATCATATACTGGTCCACAAAACATGCTTAAGTAAATGTAAACGAACTGAAATAATTCCATGCATATTATCTGACCATAGCACAGTAAAATTGGAAATGAATGACAAAAAAACCTACAATAACCACATAAACACATGGAAATTAAATAATAATCTCCTAAATAACCAGTGGGTCACAGAAGAAGTTAAAGAAGAAATTAAACAATATCTAAAGTTGAATGAAAATGCAAATACAAATTACCGGAACCTGTGGGACACAATGGAAGCAGTCCTCAGAGGAAATTTATAGCACTAAACTCCCATATCAGAAAAATGGAAAGAACACACATAAACAACCTAATGCTGCACCTCAAACTTCTAGAAAAAGAAGAGCAAGTCAAGTCCAAAGCCCAAAGAAGGGAGGAAATTATTAAGATTAGAGCAGAAATTAATACAGTTGAAACTAAGAAAACAATACAAAGAATGAATGAATCGAAGAGTTGGTTCTTTGAAAGGGTAAATAAAATTGATAAGCCCCTAACCAACTTTATCAAAAAGAGGAAAGAAAGAACTCAGATTCATGCAATAAGAAATGAAAAGGGTAAAATCACTACAGACCCTGTGGAAATACAGAAGATCATCAACACCTACTTCGAAAACCTTTACTCACATAGATTCGATAACACAGAAGAAATGGACAGATTCCTAGAAATCTATGAATTACCAAAGCTGAATCAAGAAGATGTAAAGCTGCTGAATAACCCAATTTCAGCTAATGACATTGAAAAATGTAATTAGGACCCTATCAACAAAGAAAAGCCCGGGCCCTATGGATTCACTGCTGAATTCTACAAGAAATTTAGGGAAGACTTAATGCCAACACTCCTCAAACTCTTCAATGAAATTGAAAGGGAAGTAAGTCTCCCTAACTCATTCCTGGAAACAAGTATTATGCTAACAACAAAACCAGAGAAAGACCCAACCAAAAAAGAAAATAACAGGCCAATCTCTCTAATGAACATAGATGCAGAAATCCTCAATAAAATACTGGCAAATAGAATACAGAAAGTTATCAGAAAGATTATACACCATGGTCAAGTGGAATTCATCCCAGGAATGCAGGGATGGTTCAACATACACAAATCAATAAATGTAATACACTGTATCAACAGGGCCAAGGACAAGAACCACATGATCATCTCAATAGATGCAGAAATAGCTTTCGACAAAATCCAACACTCATTCATGATAAAAACCCTACAGAAAATCAGAATAGATGGTCTCTACCTCAACCTGATAAAAGCCATGTATCATAAACCAACAGCCAACATCTTACTAAATGGAGAAAAACTGAAAACTTTCAACCTAAAATCAGGAACAAGATGAGGATGTCCATTATCACCACTCCTATTCAATATAGTTTTGCAAATACTAGCCAGAGCAGTTAGACAAGAGAAAGAAATAAAGGGAGTAAGGATAGGAAAGGAAGAAGTGAAATTATCATTATTTGCAGATGATATGATACTCTACATAGAAGACCCCCAAAAATCCATTAGAAGACTTCTAGAAGTAATAACCAAATTCAGTAAGGTTGCTGGATACAAGGTCAACACTCAAAAATCAATAATATTCCTGGCCACAAACAACAAAGTCACTGACAGAGAAATAAGGGAAACCACACCCTTCACTATAACATCCAAAAAAAAATGAAATACTTAGGAATCAATCTAACAGAGGAAGTAAAAGATCTATACAGTGAAAATTACATTGCTCTAAAGAAGGAAATCAAAGAGGATTTCAGAAAATGGAAAGATATTCCCTGTTCTTGGATAGGAAGAACAAACATCGTGAAAATTGCCATTCTCCCAAAATTATTATATAGATTTAATGCAATCCCAATCAAAATACCACTTGCCTACCTCACAGAACTAGAGAAAGCATTCCTGAAATTCATCTGGAACCAGAAGAGACCTAGAATAGCAAAGGCAATTCTGGGCAACAAAGGGAAGGCAGGAGGCATCACTATCCCTGCCTTGAAACTATACTACAAAGATACTGTGATCGAATCAGCATGGTACTGGAATCAAAACAGACCTGAAGATCAATAGAATAGATTAGAAGATACAGCCACAACTACAGACACACTTAGCCACCTCATTTTGACAAAGGGACCAAACATGTACATTGGAAGAAAGATAACCTCTTTAACAAATGGTGCTGGAAAAACTGGCTTTCTATATGCTGTGAACTAAAACTAGATCCATGTCTGTCACCATGCACTAAAATAAAGTCAAAATGGATCAAAGATCTGAATATTAAAACAGGGACACTAAACTTACTGGAAGACAGAGTAGGTAAATATCTTGATAACAGGAGTATACAGAGAGTTCATGAACAAAAATCAAATGGTACGGGAAACACTTCCCAGAATCAACAACTGGGATCTCATCTTACTAAAAAGTTTTTGCATGTCAAAGGAAATCTCCAACAGAGTGAAAAGAAAACTCACAAACTGGGAAAATATCTTAGTCAATTGTCCATCAGACAGAGGACTTCTATCTAAAACATATAAAGAATTAAAAGAAATCAGGCCCCTAAAATTCAAGGACCCAATCCAAAAATGGGCATCTGAGATGAATACACACTTCTCAGAGAAAGAAATACAAATGGCAAATAAATACTTGAAAAAATGTTCAACATCACTGGTCATTCGGGAAATGCAAATTGAAACAACACTGAGATTCCATCTCACCCCAGAAAGAATGGCCAAGATTAAAAAATCAACCAACAACAAATGCTGGAGGGGCTGTGGGGTAAAAGGAACTCTTCTCCACTGTTGGTGGGTGTGTAGACTGGTACACTGTGGAAGTCACTGTGGAGATTCCTCAAGAAGCTAGGATTAAAGATCCCATTCAACCCAGCTATCCCTCTTCTGGGCATTTTCCCAGAAGAATTGAAAACATCATGCCACAGTGATATCTGTGCACCCATGTTTATAGCAACCCCATTTGTAATAGTCAGATCTTGGAAACAACCCAAGTGCCCATCAATCAAAGAATGGATAAAAAAGATGTGGAATACTGCTCAGCTATTAAGAAAGATTGCATTGAGACTTTTATAAGTAAATGGACACGACTTGAGACCATACTCATAAGTGAGATAAATCAAACCGACATGTGTAAATACCGTATTGTCTCCCTAGTGTAAGAAACGGAAAAAGTATATATGATCCAGAAGCTATAATTAATACTATGTAAGGGTAAAAAACAGCTCGAAGAGCAAGAGTAATCAGGAAGGGAAAAGGGGGAAAGAGGGAAGGGAAAAGGAAAAGATACAAATCTGTATATATGTATATGTAAGATGACTAAAACGAACATACTGCTGAATGTATTAGTTATTGAGAAAGAACAGTTAATACTCATAAGATTAGATCAATTTTACATGTCTATATCTGTTAATGCAAACAACCATGTTGAAGATAACGATACACAATATTGCAACCATTGTCAAGTTTCTATCATCCTGTTTTGTAAACCTGTAATGTTACTGTTGTGCATTTACTCTAGTCATTTGTTTTTCTCTTTTACTTTTTGTCTTTGTTATATGTCTTTTTTTCTCTGAAAGAAAAAAGAATATTCAGTGACATAGGTAAGGGATTGAGAACAGGTGGTGTATATGGTAACTGCCATGGATTTTGTGGGTTTAAATTAGAAAGAAATATGCAGAGTATTGTGTGTTTTGTACGTTGTGATTTTGTTGTATAATTTCCGTATAATTACAAGAAGGGAAGTGAGAGTGATAAGGTCTAGTAAATTGAGGGCACTCATTAAGTAAATGTCAATTAATTGGAAACAGTTAATTTAGTTGAACATTTGTTTATTCTAATTTGGACATAGTGTTTGACATTACAGGTACATGAGACAACAGCACCTGGCTCCAGAGTTAACACTAGTTATAGTGATGGATGGATATGAGAACTCTTATTCATGCATCATAAATTATCGAGCCACTGCAGTACTGTGTTAGACCCTGTGTTGACAGTGAAGGTACAGTAACAACCAAAATATTTGCACCTATGTTGAAAGAGTTTATTGGCATGTCATGAGCAAATTTTGCATTCTCTGTCTCCTGAAATTTTGAAACAACTAGAACAAGAGAGAAAACAGCAATAAGTTGATTCACAACATTTTAGTAACTGAAGTTATGTTACAGTTTCTATGTGAATGGAATATTCTCTCAAGAAACAGAAAAAGTTGAATAAAGTTTGAATCTTTGTATTCTTCTGAAAGTACAATTAGGGAAACAAAAAATTAAAATAATACTATGATCTCCAGGCTTAGCCTAAGGCAGAGAAAAGCAAGAAGTCTGGGGAATGCGCTGTTTGGTGACAATCTATTAAAGTACATCAATGATTTCAGTAGTTTAAGCTCTACTGGCTTCATTGCCTTAGTTTTAAATTAAAAGTTCTTCTTTCAGGCTCCTTGAATAAGGTGCCCTTAGAAAACAGTACTCTTGCTTTACTCCTGAGAGGTAATAGGATTTCTTTATTCCCACTCTCCCAAGAAACTTTAGCTCATGTTTAAAGCTGAGTATACAATCTGAAAGTAAAGATGAATTTCCTGGCTCTCTACTATCTGTTATGCTAACATTTCAAAGGATTGTGAGTTAATAAAAATTATTTTTATCATTGGTTTTAAGTGTATAAATTAGTATATTTATAAACTGACTATGCAACTTTATTATTTATTTATTTATTTATTTTTGCGGCACTGGGGATTGAACACACAGCCTCACACCTGCCAGACAGGCGCTTTAGCCACTGAGCCAAACTCCCAGCCCTAGTTTTTTGAGGCAGGGTCACACTATGTAGCTCAGGCCGGCCTTGCACTCGTGTTGTAGCCCAAGCCATCCTCGAACTCACAACACTCCTCCTACCTCAGCCTCCCGAGTGCTGGGGTTAAAGGCGTGTGCCACCACACCTGGCTTATGCAACTTTAAAAAGTTAAGCATAGTTTTAAGGGTGTTGCCCAGTTGTAGACAACTTAACCTACCATTGTCAAGGCCCTGGGTTTGATCTTCAGCACACAAAAACAACAAAAAAATTTCAGTATAAAAATAAAGCATAAAGCTGGGCATGGTGGCACATGCCTGTAATCCCAGCACTCAGGAGGCTGAGGCAGGGGTTCACTGCACATTTGAGACCAGCATGGGCTACAGAGTGAGCCCAAGGCTAGCCTGAACTGTATAGTGAGACCCTATCTCAAAAAGATCCAAAAAGAAAAAAGTTTTTTTGGTGGGGGTAATTTGAGACAAGGTCTCACTCTTTAGTGCAGGCTGACTTTAAATTTACAGTGATCTTCCTGCCTCAGCCTCCCTTGCTGGTATTGCAGGCATGTACCACTACACCTGGCTAAAATTCTGTTTTGACCTGTGTTTTGTTTTGTTTTGTTTTGTTTTTGTGGTGGGGGAACGGGGTGGGCAGGAGGTTCAGGCAGGGTTTGAACTCACTGTGTAGCCCAGGCTATCCTGGAACTCACAGCGATCCTCCTGCCTGACTTAGCCTCCCTAGTGTGCTGAGATTACAGGCATGCACCACCGTGCCAGCTCAGTGTTTTCTTGAGCTGGGTGTGATAGCACATTCCTGTTGTCCCAGCTACTTAGTAGACTGAGTCAGGGGGGTCGCTTGAAGGCAGGGGTTAAGATCAACCTGTGCAATATAGCAAGACCCCTTTTTTTCTTGTTCTGGGGATGTGGCTTTGTGATAGAACACTTGGGTAACATGCACAAGGCCCTGGGTTTGGGTCCCAGTACAGTCAGTCAGTCAATCAATCCAAGATGTAGACTTTCATTCCTATGGAATGAATGAGGTGAATTGGATGTAATAAGATGAGATAGATAGGACATGAGTAGGAGCATACTTGAGTTTGAACTTTCTCTTTGCCATTCAGGCCAAGTTGACCTCCCCAAATCTTTTTCTCTCTTGTGTGAAGTGTAATGTGAGAAGAGCTGATACCTCCCACATCCAAAGTGGCCTGTATACCATCTGGTACACAGTAGGCACTCAAAAGATGATGGCTGTCAACAAAATAAAAATTCAGATGTGTAAAAAGAAAGGAAAATTCAGAGATATGAATTAAGCCCTAAAATTAAAAGTTAAAGGTAGTTATGATTGTGGAGCTGTCAAAATCTTTAAGATAGTTATGAGTCTAGTTCTCCAAGTTTAATCTGTCATAGAAATGATTAGATAACCTTTTATGATTCTGGAGCTTCAGTTTTTCTTAGTATGAGGTAAGGCATTATAATATGAGAATAGTGTAGGACTAACAGCTCACAGGATATGTGTGGTTTTCGAGTTTTTTTGTTTTTTTGGTCTTGAGTGTCCCACACATATGCCCTCCAAATGCTATCATTCAGTTATGTTTATTGAAAATAATGAGATACTGATTGTGTACATTGATAGAATTCAAATAGAAATGTGCTGTCGTGCTTCTGAGTAAGAGAATATAGCTGTGGCCTTATACCGAGGAAAGTGAAATGTGATTGAAGGACACTTAACTTCATGTTCTGGTCTTCTTAAAATAAATAGTTCTGTTTTGCTTTGTTTCTACTTAGTCGTAAAGGATGACTGTAGGGAAAAGTGTGCACTGTTCCTCATACCACAGGAATTGAAAAGACCAAGTGTCCTAACATTAAATGTTGCTCGTGTTTGTTTGAGAAAGTGTCTCGTTTTGTGGTCTTGAATTCACTGTGTAGCCCAGACTGACCTTGAACTAACCGCAGTCCTCTTGCCTTATCACCCCAAGTGCTGGGATTACATACATGTGCTACCACCCCTGACTGATATTAAATTTTTTTTTTTTTTTTTTTGGTGACAGAGTTTCACTATGTAGTTCAGGCTGGCCTTGAACTGATTGCATAGCCCAGACTGACCTTGAACTTGCAGCAATCCTCCTGCCTCAGGTTCCCAGGTGCTGGGATTATGGGCGTGCACCACTGCCACACCCCGTTTTTTTGACACAGGGTTTTAATTTGTAGGTCAGGCTGTGGCCTTGAACTTACCTCAGTTCTCCTGCCTCAGCCTCCCACGTGCTAGGTTTACAGACATGTGCTACTGTGTCTGGTTATTAAATCTTTTATTAATCAAAGTCCCATGGTTCTGATGCTTTTTATATGTGTGTTACCTTGCCTACTGTATACTACAAAGCATTGGACTCTATAGTAATAAATTTTACTTTCGTGTTAATTCATTAGCACCCTATTGACAAAAACCTGAGTGTATATGTGAAAATGTATTTATATTTCCTAACGGAATAAACTTTCTTGGAATAAACTGTGCATTTGTTGCATAGTCAGCAATGAATCTTAAGAATAAAGAGATGAAATTAGATGGAGGTCATTTAGAATCTCAGGCCACAGGATTGGTCTCAGGGCAGTTACGTGCTTCTGTGCTTATGGATGTTGGTCATTGGGAAAGTGTGAAAGTACAGTCATGTAAGTCGGGTTTTGTGTGTGTGTGTGTCGGTACTGGGGATTGAACTCACAACCTCGTGCCTGCCAAGCAGGCACTGAAGGCACTGAAGCCATCGAGCCAAACTCCCAGCCCTAGTTTTTTTGAGGCAGGGTCGCACTATGTAGTTCAGGCCGGCCTTGCTCGAGTTGTAGCCCAAGCCAGCCTCGAACTCACAATGATCCTCCTACCTCAGCCTTCTGAGTGCTGGGATTAAAGGTGTGCACCACCATGCCTGGTTTAAGCTGGGGGTTTTAGAGTCAAGCTCCTCAGTACCCTTGTTCCACTGCTGCCCGCTTTGATGTCTTTCACACCCAGCTTCCTGATCTGTAACCTGAGGATGATAGTAAAAATCTCCCCATCACATAGGGCTCTAGAACAGTTCAGTGAATTAATGTACTTGAAGCACTTAGTGTCTGGCACAGAAGGGCCTGATACATTTTAGATGTTACAGTTGTCCTTGTTCTATAGTGTGACATTTTAATCAAAATGAACTATTCTGAGTTTTCATTATGATCTATGAAATGATTGCAGAGAGTAATAAATATGCTGGGAAAAGAGGGCTTTATATTAGGAATGCTGGAAGGAATCTGTACCTATTGTGTTTCCATGTAAGCTACATAATGAGAGAATAAGCAGGTAATGCCTCTATGAAAGGAACAGAGGAATCTCTGTATAGGTTTGATTTGCATTTGCCTAGTGGCTAACCATTTTGAACATTTTTTCATATATGTCTTGGTGATTTGTACTTCTTTTGAGGAGTGTCTGAGTTGATTTGGCTATTTACTGATTGGCCTCTTTGATTTTTTGATATTAATTTTTTTGTGTGTTCTTTTTATGTTCTGGATGTTAATCCTATCTTAGAAGAGTAGCTGGGAAAGACTTTCCTCTCATTCTGTAGGTTGTCTCTTCACTGTGTTGGTTGTTTCCCTGGCAGTGCAGAAACTTTAATTTGATGGTATCTCATTAGTTCGTTCTTGTGGTTATTTCCTATGCTATTGCAGTTCCTATTCAAGAAGTTTCTGCCTGTTCATATAATTTAAAGGTTTCCCTTGTGTTTTCTTCTAGCATTTTCAAAGTTGCAGGTCTTACACTTAGGTCTTTGATCCATCTTGAGTTGGTTTTTGTACAGAGTGAGAGAGAGTGATCTATTTCAGTCTTCTCCATGTGGGTATCCATTTTCCTGCACTGTTTGTTAAAGAGGCTTTTTTCCAATGTGTGTTTTTGGCCCCTTTGTCAAGAATCAGGTGGTTGTAGTTGTGTGGGTTTGTTTATATGTCCTCTGTACTGTTCCATTGGTCCACATGTCTGTTTTTGTTTCTGTGGCTTTGTTATCTCTCTCTCTCTCTCTCTCTCTCTCTCTCTCTCTATATATATATATATATATATATATATATATATTTGTTGTTGTTATTTGTTTGTTTGTTTGTTTTTGTTTTTGCTTTTTTTGTACCAGGGATCGAACTAAATCCCCAGTCCTATTTTTTTTCTTTTGTTTTGGAGGGGGTTGTTTTGTTTGAGACAAGGTTTCACTCTGTAGTTCAGGCTGGCTTTGACTTCGCTGTGTAGCCTAGGATAGCCTCAAATTCACGGCACTTGTCCTGCTTCAGCCTCCCACATGCTGGGATTACAGGTGTGTGCCACCCACGCCCATCTTGTGTAATTTGATGTGAGACATGGTGATGCCTCCAGCCTTGCTCTGTTTGCTCAGGATTGCTCTGGCTATTCTGGGACCTTTGTGTTTCCATGTGAATTTTAGGATTTTTTTTTTCTTGTAGTTCTGTGAAGACTGCCATTGAAATTTAATAGAGATTGCATTGGACCTATAGATGGTTTTCAGTAATAGGGCTGCTTAAAAAAATACTGATTTGCTGATCACGAACAATTTTTTTTCTATTGTCTTTAATTTCTTTCTTCAGTATTCTATAATTTCCATTGTAGAGGTCTCTTACCATCTTGGTTAGGTTGATTTCTAAGTATTTTTTTAAAGCTATTGTGGAGTTACTTTTCTGATTTTTTTCTCAGCTACTTTATCATTGGAGTATAGGAAAGCTCTCAATTTTTTTTAATGTTGACTTTGTATCCTACTATTTTACTGAATTTATCAGCTCTAAAAGTCTTTGACAGAGTCTTTAGTGTTTTCTGAGTGTAGAGCCTTATCATTTGCAAACAAGAATAATTTAATTTCTTCCTTTCCTATTGTATCCTTTTGATTTCTTGAGCCTTACTGCTCTGGATAAAATTACACTTGCTAGAGCTGGGGCTTTAGCCCAGCGGTATAAGCACCTACCTGGCAAGTGTGAGGTTGTGAGTTTGATCCTTGGTACCAAAAAAAATTTTTTTTCACTTGCTATAAGAGAGTAGACATCCTGTCTTGTCTTGATTTTAGAGGAAATGCTTCAGTTTTCCCCCATTCTGTTTGTTGTTTGTTAATTTTAGATAGGGTCTTGCTATGTAGTTTAAACTGACCTTCATCTTGTGATCCTCCTGCCTCAGACTCCCAAGTCCTGAGATACAGGGATGTGCCACTACTCCCTGCTTGGGTGGTTTTTTCTTTTTCTTTTTTTTTTTTATTGTACAGGCTTGAATGTTGACTTCTTCTGCCATATGTTGTGGTTCATGCCTAGATTTCCCCTCAAAGCCCAATGCAGTCATTGGTGGGGCTTTTTCAGAGTGGGCTGAAACTAGAGTGTGTGGTTGATTCACAGTACAGTGCTGGGATTAAGGGAGCTAGGATTAAGGGTGGCTGATCACTAAATCAGGCCACTGATTGGTTTGGCACCACCTTAATCTCAGTAGCCTAGATACAATATAAGGGACAGAAAGAAGCTTGCATTGTTTATTGCTTTTTGCTTTTGCTACCTTCTGCCTGCCATGAATTGTTTCTTCTCTGCAGTGTCTGTCTCCCATGCTGCCTTGCCTTGGAGACAGCTGATTGTGGACTGTGAACCAAATAAACCTTTCTCCTTAACCGAGTGTTAGGTATTTTGTGTCAGTAATGAGAAAAGTAACTAAGATACCATAGGTAGAAAGTTTTCTGCTATGATTTCTGTAAACTGATTTTTTTTTTTTTACCGGGGATCAAACCCATGGCCTTGTGCTTGCCAAGCAGGCACTTTTGCCACTGAGCTAAACCCCCAGCCCTAATTTCTTCCTAATTTCAAGTAGCTGTTGGATGAATTTCTCTTCTTACCTTTTTTTAGGTTTCTCAAGAGTATATCAGCGTATGTTAGTAACATTTTGTCCCCAAGATCTAGGACTTTTTCTTCACGTTGATCATTCCTACTGATTATGTATTCAGTAGATTTCTTTATCTCTAGGGTTTCTGTTTGGCACTTTTTCATGGTGTCTACTTGTTTGGTAAATTTGTCATTCATGTTTTGAATAGTTTCTTGTTTTTGTTTGTCCCTATGAGATAGGGATTCGCTGCAGTTCAGGCTGGCCTCCCACTCATTTTGTAGCCCATGCTGGTCTTGAATTAAAAGCAAGCCTCCTGCCTCTGCTTCCTGAGTGCTGAAATTGTAGGCATGTGCTACCATGCCCAGACAATGTTTTAAATAGTTTTAATCAGCTCTTCTAGTTTTTTGGTTAACCACATTGGTCAGTTCGTTAGTTCCACTATCTTTTTGGTTACGTCATTTTTGCTTGCTCATACTGTTTTTATGTATGTATATGTGTATGTATGTATGTATGCATGTACGTATGTATGTATTTTCAGACAGGTTCTTGCTATGTAGTTCAGACTAGCCTTGAACTCACTATGTAGTCCAGGCTGTCCTTGAACTCATGGCAATCCTCCTGCCTCAGGCTCCTGAGTAGTGAGATTACAGGTGTGCACCACCATGCCCAGCTCATACTGTTTTTAAAAGTAACAATGAAATATCTTTCATCTAATACAAACATGTCTAAATTGGTAGAACTAGTGGACAAGGTGATACATGCCTGTAATCCCATCACGCTGGGAGGCTGAGGCAGGAGGATTGCTAGTTTGAGCCCAGCCTATGTATTTAGTAGCTCAGCCTTTCATTTCAAAATAAAAAAGGAGGATTGGGAACATAGCTCATTGCAAAGGCCATAAATTCAGTCCCCAGTACTGCCAAAATAATTTTTTGAAAACAATTTTTAAAAGATAGAAACTACTGAGCCAGGCATGGTGGTGCACACCTGTAATCTCAGCACTGGGGAGGCTGAGGCAGGAGGATCATTACAAGTTCAAGAGCAACCTGGGCTACAAAGTGAGCTCAAGGCCAGCCTGAACTGTGTAGTGAGACCCTGCCTCAAAAAGCACCCCCACAAAAACCTGAAACAAAAGAAAACAAAAGATAGAAACTACTGAGATTGAGGTTTCCTAAGGACCTTGAAGGTATGATACTAAAAATTCAAATATGTAGTCATCATAACATTCAAATATGTAGTCATCATGACATGTGACATAACATGTGACATTTTAATAAGTAAGTTTCCAGCGTTTGCCAAATAGTTTATTTGTTAGAAAAATAAACATATACATAGTGCATTTATATAATTTCTGTCATTTGTGCTTTCTTTTTCATAGTGGAATAAAAAATAGAAATAATAAAAAGTAGATAATGTAAGAAATAATATAAACATATGGTTTATCTTTTGCTGCAGTTGTTGAGCCTTTTTTAAGGTTAAAGTATAACTCAGTGTTTACTTTGGGTATTCTATTTGGCCCATTTCTTCACTTTTTTCAAATGCTGTTTACTACTAACTGCAAATCATTTAATATCCTTGTGAAATGGAAAACTCAACTAACCTTTCATAACCCTGATGAATTTAAGTGAATTAATGCTAGCTTTTTCATAGATGAATTGTTGTCCTCTTTTGCTTTATTACTTTGTGTAAATATTTGATTATGTCACTATAATCAGTTTTCTGTTAGTTGAACAATAGCATCATATTTGTGGTTTAGTATTTTTAGGGTATTGCCTACATGTAAGGAAATTAAGAGATATGAATGATTCCTAACTTTAAAGGCTTATAATTAAGTTAGATATTCGAGTATGTGTAGTTATGATCTGGTACATAATAGGTGACAAATGAACAGAGTAGACAGTGGTGTTTCAGGTACCAACTGTGAGTTGGTTATAAAAAGTTTCATGAAAGATAAAGATATGTTAGGCCTTAAATGCAAACAGAATGTTAAAGTATAAAGCTAAGACATAGATACTCTTTGTGTTATGTGGTGACTTTTTAATACACGAATATACTGAAGGTCCTTAAATGAAAAACTTCAGAGTTTATGGTTGGGAGCCAAATAATAATTTTAAGCAGTAGGTGATGACAAACAGGATTTTCAATTTTCTTTCTTTCTTTTTTTTTTTTTTGCAGCACTGGGGATTGAACTCACAACCTTGCGCCGGTCAGACAGGCGCTTAAGTCACTGAGTCAAACTCCCGGCCCTGGTTTTTTTTGAGGCAGAGTTGCACTGTGTAGCTCAGCCCGACCTTGTGCTCACATTGTAGCCCAAGCCGGTCTCGAACTCACAACGTTCCTCCTACCTCAGCCTCCTGAGTACCGGGATTAAAGGTGTGCACCACCACACCCGGCTTTTAGGATTTTCAAAATTTAATTTGGTTACTTCAAGTTTTAAAATACATAAAGTAGTATTGAATATTATTTGTCTTTCATAATTACAGATTAGACAGGGTTAATGTCTCACATATAGATTAGAAATTTGATACCTTCAATGTGAGTTTTTGCTTTGTTTGTGGAAGGCAGAGTGATTGCTATGTCCTTTAAGCAGTAATGAACTTCATTTTCCCAGCTGACTGAAAAGTTTGGCTTTCTATAGGTCTCTAGCCCGACAAGTACTAAATATTCTTCTAATACATACACGCAAGTCTATATGGATAATGAAAGTTGTGCGATTTTTTTCATCCTCTGTTACATGAATTGAAGTGCAATGGAAAAAGCTCATGAGAAGCATTACAAAACAATTTCCATCTGTTAAAAAACGTTAAAAACACTTGAAAAGTATGAAGAGAAATACAGAAAGTAGAGCAGCTTCTAAATCTTATGAGGTTATCATACTAGTGATAATTTATGAAGATTTTGGAGTGAGTTGAATGCTCGTAAATTGACGGGTGGGCCAAGACACATCCGCCATCCATCCTCAAACAATTTATAAGGGAAGAAAATGGAGCCGCGTGCCATTCACACAGATGTCCCCCCAGCAGTTGTGGGACCTGTCTAAATAGAGCATCACTGTTTTGTTTTCTTTTCCATACTGTTTGAGAGATTTATGCAGATGACAAGGATAATCAGGATATTAGATACATTTGAAAATAAGAGAAAAAATGAGGACAGATATAAATTTGTAATACTGTTCATGCAGGAAATCCAGGAATGTCACCACATCTCATCGTAGCTTTTGGAGCTTTATGGAATATAAATTATAAATGTAAAGCTAGTGCTGCCAAAATTCAGAGCAATATATTTTATTGATGATTAGTAGTGTGAAAGCCTCATGTCATTAAATATGTAGTTTTTGTAGTGCAGAGAGAAGAAGGAGTTCACTGTGATGAAGCAAATGTTGTACTCCTGGGTTATGTGCCCACCTGTGCAGTCAGTTCACAGCTTCGTACCAGTGATGGCCTCACTTGAAGAGGACTCGAAGGTATCCTCAAGAGCTTACTCTGTAACCCAGGGTGCCCTCGAGGTGGTCTTCCTGCCTCAGCCTCCTGAGTGCTAGGATACAGGTGCGCCATCATGCCTGGCTCAGTCTAGACATTTTTGTCTTGTTGTGTACTGGTGATAATAGTGAAGTAATTATTCTAATTCTCTTAAAAGTTTTGAGAAAAATATTGATCTTTTTTGAGGAAAATATTTATGAAAGTGAAATGTGGATCTGTGTTTGGTATGTGAATGGTGTATGTTTTTAAGGATATTGAGACTGAAAACAAAACTCTTCTTCCTCTACTCTCGCATCATTGTAACTAACACATCAGATTTCTGTGACCCAGTAGGTGTAGAGGTTTCTTCCCATCTGCAAGCAAGTTAATTCTGCAGTGGTGGACACCGTCTAGATGTCCTAATCCAGTTCAGTTGTGACGCGGTCCACCTGGAGACAGCGTACAGTTCTACAGATTGAGGACCCAGTGCCCAAGACACCCCTTCCCCCACCCTGCAGAGGCTTTTCATAAGCTCCAGAGTGTTTTACCTGTGCTTCTAGTTGCCTGGCTGCAAATAGAGGTTCCCACAGTTTCCTTGGGTTCATTCTCTGGAATGGTTCACAGGACCCAAGAAAACACATCTGCGTGTTTACTACAAGGATATTACAAGGGTACAGGTGATCGGATGCGTTGGGTGAGGTATGGTGATGGGGAGCAGGACTTTGGTGTGTCCTCTGGGCATACCACCCTCCAGAAACCTCCATGACAGTGGTTGTTTGGAAACTCTCTGAGCCTTGTCCTTTTGAGGGTTTTTGTTGTTGTTGTTGTTGTTGTTTTGTTTTGGTTTTTTTCCCCTGGAACTGGGAATTGAACTCAGGACCTTGTGGTTGCCAGGTAGGCGTCATGCTGCTGGGCTGTACTCTCGGCCCCTCCTTTTGAGTTTTTATGGAGGCCTCTTTGCAGATTAATGATTGACGCATGGATAACTATGTAGAACTGTGATTAATCAAAAATAGTACTTAGTTAGATGTGGTGACACGTATCTGTGATCCTAGCTACTCAGTAGGCTGAGACAGGAGGTTTGCAAATTCAGGGTCAGTCTAGGGAATTTAGTGAGAGCTCATGTCAAAATAGAAAGGATGTAGAATTCTCATGGATTCAATTTCCAGTACCACAGAAACAAAAATCCCTTGTGTTATCTGTTGCTAACAAGACAGTGGGGAAAGTCAGCAAGGCCTGTCTATTCAGATTCTCTGTGAAGCATTCCTTCCTCCCCGATATGGAACATCCTCTTCTGAAATGAGTTTATGATCTATCAGGCAAGGTAGGTCAGAGGATTTTCTTACAGTAGAGGCTCCAAAGCAGAGTGGGGTGTGGTGTTAGCTAGAGGAAATGAAAGTTTTGGATTCTGTGGCCCGCTTTGGAAACAAACGGCAACAGGTGAAAAAGGATGGTAGGAAAAGTTCAGAGAGACTTTGCTGTGTGAGGCCTGAAGTGCCCAACGTCCCGTTACTTAGGAATTAACAAGGGAGCAATGAGCCAGGAACATGGGCAAAAACCAAAATGTGTATCAGAATTTCATGGAGACTGATGGATTATCACATGCAGCACTAACATGATGTCATTGTGAAGCTTCTTATTGGACCTCTGAATTCTGTTAGGGATGAATATTATGTTTATGGTTTTTAGCTTCTTGACTCAATGCACGTCAAAAGCTAGACCAAATGTTGAGGTTTTCAAAGCTTTTATTTAGGATTACTTAGTGTAGAAATAGTGTATGTCTGTCAGTAACTTTTTGGATCGCTTGATTGCAGCCAGTACATGGTAAATGGCAGGAATCATGGAGAGAGGCAATGAGTGGCTTAGACAAATTCAATGAAGAACTTTTAGTTAAATTGCCCACAATTTATTAAACTTGATTTTAACCCCATTATATCTTTCTGTTAGCTAGTGATGAAGAATAGCCAACAGTAACTTTTGCTTTTGATCATATGAACATTACTAGAAGAAAGCGTTTGATATTAGAGGCTCGTGTGTTCTCTCAGCTCCTGTGGTTTGCAGCCTACTGAGCTTATGTTAGCACACGAATAATGAATCCAGATGGTAACCCATTGGAAGATATAAAACCAAAACCTGTTTCAGGAAGCTATCTACTTTGCTCATCTTTGGATAGGATCCATTCTTATTGGAAGTGGCTTTCCCAATTGTTTTTAAAATTTAATTTTTAACTGCATTTTTTTTTGATTTTTGCCTAGGTTACCAAACATCCTTCTATGCTTGAGACCTACACACTACGTGTCCTACAGGAACTAATCAGTGGTTTTCATCTCCTGGAGACACATTAGAAACAGAAATATGGTGCCAAAAGAACTCCTTATCTTTCTCTGACTGCGGTTTGTTGGACATCTTTTGTACTGAAGAGAGGCGTACACACTGTGGCTACTCGCGCAGAGGCTGCCGCGTAGGATCATGGACCATCCTAGTAGGGAAAAGGATGAAAGACAACGGACAACTAAATCCATGGCACAAAGGAGTTCACACTGCTCCCGACCACCAGGCTCCTCGACATCCTCTGGGGTTCTTATGGTGGGACCCAACTTCAGGGTTGGCAAGAAAATTGGGTGCGGGAACTTCGGAGAGCTTAGATTAGGTAAGAACTCGGTTATGGCAGTGACTTCCACTCACAATAATTGCCATAATAAGCTTTGGCGTGTTTTAAAATGAGCAGTTTATAGTTTTATGGGAAATTCCTTTTTAAGTGGAACCTGTTGGTATAAGAAATAAGGGATTTATGATGGGAACTGTAGTCATTATCAGTAATAATTTTATTCAAAGTTAATCTATATTTGTGATAGCGTTTTAAATTTTCTGCTACTTCTGAGGTTTTATGATGTAGGTAGATCTACATACATGTATCAGTAAAATCTAGATTCTGATTTAGTAACTTTAAAGCCCCAGATTTTTTTTTTTGTTTTTTTTTTTTTTGTACCAGGGATCAAACTCATGACCTTGCACTTGCCAGGCAGGTGCTTATACCGCTGAGCTAAATCCCCGGCCCAAGTCCCAGATTTTTTTGCTTGTTGTTTGTTTTGGTTTTGGTTTTGGTTTTTCAGAGAGGGTCTCACTATGTAGTTTAGACTGACCTTGAACTCACTATGTGGTCCAGGCTGGCCTTGAACTCAAGGTGATCCTTCTGCCTCAGCCTTCCAGGTCTTGGGGTGCACCACCATGCCTGGCCCCAGACTCTACTTTTAAACAATTCCCACATGATACAAATGCTGTTGTCTCTTGAGTGACACTTTAAGAAAGGAAAATAAGTCCTTGCTTTGAGTCTACCCCAGAAAACAGTAAATTCTTATTGTGTAACACCCAGACTTAATCCTAATCCATAAGGATATGTATCTTATTTAGAGAGACTTTACAATTGGTACTGTTTCTTGGAGTTTTCAAAATTAGGATTGAATTAGAGCTCCAAGGAGAAATTATGCAATTTTATTTTGCAATCAATGACGTACATTTTCTATTTTAAGCATGAATTTATGAGTGATATCATGAATAATGACAGAATGTACCAGTTTAAAGCTAAGAGACTGAAAAGTTGCTCATGGGTATTTATATACTTTGTAACAGATCACCCTAAGTGAGTGAGAAAATAAAGGACCTTAAAAAAAAAGTCTGTTTGAAGAATTTGACGAGGTCCCCTGTTAGGCTAGAGGATTTTTCTTTTTCTTCATAACTTGAGGCTGTGAAAACTCATATGGGCAAGTTTGGCCTTTGGAGGAGTGGGAGGGTGAGAAGATGGGATCATTTTTGTTTGTTACTTCTGCTGCTTCTGATGATCCTGCAAAAAAGATGGAAAAATCTTTTTTTTTAAGATGGAAATATTATACTTGTGATCCTCCCCAGTGACACTCAGGGGCAAACACACACTACTAGCCAGATATCTCACCACAGAATCGAATTCAGGGGCACTAAGAATGAATTTATTTTTGCCGGAAGAAGGCTAGCAACCTGGAATTTCAGGACCTGATACTAGGATAATGAAAGGGACTTTATATTTAGAAACATGTTCATGTTCCGGTTAGCAAAGCCAGCAGATGCTACTGAGAATAGGAGTAAGATGTGTAATTTCACACTGCTTGACTTCCTAGCAACTACTCAGTTGCTTTAGCAACTTGTTTCACGAACATTCATTTATGGAATGCGTTGACTTTGTTTTAACATCGCAGTACTACTTGCATTAAATAGATTGTAGCATAAACATCCACAACATTGGTGCTGAAAGACAGTTTCTAATGAATATAAGTTAGTGCATGTTTATAGAGTCTGAAAATGGTTTGATTTCTGTGAAGATGAAGAAAAACTTTGGCCAGCAAAACTGGAAATGTACTTAATTGCTGAGGTCTAGATTTGTATGACAGCTTTGCATTGGAATGAGGAAGAATAATTCATTCATTGAAAGGGTAACATTCTGGCCCATATATCCTTTCGCAGTATGAGTGTGTTATTTTATTTCTTCTAATGAATCCAGGATCATTTTCGTATTTCTCATGTTGACTTAACCTGAGGTTAGTAGAAAGAACTTGTGTTTTTTAGGTGGTGGTTTTATTCTCATGTACTTTTCATTATCTCCAGGACAGTATTGTTACAGTACTATATCTAGTAATACTTTCTTCTAGGAGAAACCAAAAGAGGTACTTTCCGAGTCACTTAGCATCTGACTAGCAAGAGAGTAGGCTGCATACCCCTTCCATCAGTGTCTCTCCTATTATGAGTGTAAGTAGAAGACTGCAGGCAACGGAAGCAGACTAAGGAATGCCACACTGAAGCAGGTGCAGCGAGGCCTTCACAAAGGCTGCCACCTACAAAGCCCCTACTTCTCCTTTTCTAGCCATACTGTCTTTCAGACAGCTAAATGCATTTATTTTTGCATTTTTGTTTTTTGAGACAGAGTCATATTATGTAGTGCAGTCTGGCCTTGAATTCACTATGTAGTCCAGGCTGGCCTTAAACTTGTGGCAATCCTCCTGCATCAGCCTCCTGAGTTCTGGAATTATAGGCGTGCACTACCATGCCCAGCTCAACCGTATTTTTACTGTAGTTCCTTATGCCTGTAGAATTCTTTTTCTAAGGTTGTGTATAACCAGTCATTTCTTATCCTTCAGGCTTCAGCTTGTTACCTTCTCAGAGAAACTTTGCATGACTTCTTCCCTATACCCATTTGAAGTAGCACATTTCTTCTGTATCAGATTTGTCCTATCAAACTGCTTTTTCAAATTCAACATATTGATTACTGTCTCAAGTAATATTGTGTATTTGTTTACCTGTTACCGCCTCTTTTACTTGAATGAAAGTCTCTCTCTTTTTTTTTAAATCCATTTTATTTCAAAGGAAAAAAATGCAAAATTTCAAAACATGTCAGTCGAGGCACAACAATGGTAGGTACACTGTGCGTTGTCATCCCCAAATCATTCAGCCGGAGCACAGGACACCTGCATTCAATTGTCTGAACAATACCAGCACAAATCTTTCTCTTCAGTGAACTCAGAGAAATCAGTAGTACAGCTATCTTAATTATCTTTTTTATATACATATGTAAAAAATATATATATATATTGTTTCTTTCAGCTTCTCACACTAGTGAGACAATACAATGTTTACACATGTGTGTCTGATTTATTTCTCTTATGAGTATGGTCTCAAGTTGCATCCTATACCTATAATGTCTCCAGTTTATCCTTATGTAGTACTCTATTGTATAAAAAGACCACATCTTTTTTTGTCCATTCCTCCATTGATGGGCATTTAGGTTGTTTCCAAGATCTAGCTGTTTCAAATTGTGCTGCTATAAACATAGGTGCACTTATATCGCTGTGGTATGATGTTTTTAATTCTTTTGGGAAGATACCCAGAAGGGGAATAGCTGAGTCTAATGGGAACTCTAGTCTTACCTTTTTGAGGAATCTCCACACTGATTTCTACAGTGGCTGCCCCAGTCTACACTCCCACCAACAGTGGAGAAGGGTTCCTTTTTCCTCACAGCCCCTCCAGGATTTGTTATTGGTTAATTTGTTGATAATAGCCATTCTTTCTGGGGTGAGGTGGAATCTGTGTTGTTTTAATTTGTACCTCTCGAATGACCAGTGATGTTGAACATTTTTTCATATATTTATTTGCTGTTTGTATTTCTTCATGTGAGAAGTATGTATTCATCTCAGATGCCCATTTTTGGATTGGGTCTTTACATCTGGGAGGACTTTTTTTTTTTTTCTTCAGTTCTTTATATGTTCTTGGTAGTAATCCTTTGTCTGACAAACAGCTGGCAAACATTTTCTACCATATTTTGGGTAGTCTCTTCACTCTGTTGATGGTTTCACTTTTTGTACAAAAGCTTTTCAATAGAATCAGATCTTAGTTGTTGATTTTTTGCAATAGTTCCTGTGCAGTTAGGGTTTTGTTCATAAAGCATTAGCCTACAACAATGTCTTCAAGAGATTTACCTACTCTATTTTCCAGCAGGTTTGTTTCTGTTTTAATATTAAGATTTTTGATCCATTCCGAATTTAGCTTATTGCCTGGTAAAAGATATGGGTTCAACTTTAATCTTCAGCTTGTGTAGAGTCAGTTTTTTCAGCACCATTTATCAAAGAGGACTTTTTTTTTTTTTTTTTTTTTTTTGGTATGGGGATCAAACTCATGACCTCACCCTTGCCAGGCAGGTGCTTATGCCACTGAGCTAAATCCCCAGCCTCCAAGGCTGTCTTTCTTCCAGTGAATGTGTTTGACACCTTTGTCAAAGATAAGGTGGCTTAGTGTATCTGGAGTTGTTTCCGCATCTTCTAATCTGTTCTATTGATCTTTGGGTCGTTTTTCTTTTTTTTTTTTTCAAGTACCATGCTGTTTTTATCACAGTAGCTTCATGGTATAATTTTAAGTCAGGGATTGTGATGCCACCTGTCTTGTCTTTGTTGCCCAGCATTGCCTTTGCTATTCTAGGTCTCTTCTGTATCCAGATGAATTTTAGGATTGCTTTCTCTAATTCTGTGAGATATGCTATTGGAATTTTGATTGGAATTGCACTGAATCTGTGTAACAGTTTTGGAAGTATGGCCATTTTCACTATATTGGTTCTTCCTACCCAAGAGTGTGGGATGTCTCTCCATTTTCTAATCACCACTTCAGTCTCCATAAAAGTCTCTTAGAGGGTAGGGATTTCGTCTGTATTGTTGTGTTATATAGTATGATAAATAGGTAGGTAGATTAAAAAGTTAAAGAATAAGCTCCTTTAAGTTCCAGGTATGTGGGGGAGGTGGTAGGTGGTAATAATAATAATAATGTAATTAGTAGTATATTTTAGTTCTCTGCAAGTCTCTTGCCACACCTCTATTCACTTACTAACCATTTCTTTTATATTTACTAATGCTGGACTTTGGGAGGATACAAAGAATAACACAAAACATAGTTTTTGCCCCAAAGTTTACTGCATCATAGTGGTAGAGAGAAAGAGAAAAACCAGTTGTAACACAAAGTAATATGTACTATAGCTAGGTGTGGTGGTGCCTGCCTGTAATCCTAGCACTCGGGAGGCTGATGCAGGATGATCACTGTGAGGCCAGCCTGTACTACATAGAGATCCTATTTCAAAAAAACTAAATAAATAAGTAATGCATATTGTAATAGATTGTATAAAAACTGTATGGGAGCTACATGGGTAATGGTACACATCTGTAATCTCAGTACTCCAGAAGACTGATGCAGGAGGATTCAAATTTGAGCCTATCCTGGGCAATTCAGAGACTTAGCGAGACTCACTCTCGAAATTTTAAAAAATTTATAAGGGATAGGCGTGTGCCTCAGTGCAAAAGGCCTTGGTTTTGTCCCCAGTAGTAAAAACAACAAAAACACCTGTATTGGCGGAGAGGGATTCAGAGAGGAGTCACCGGCTAGATGGCACCTCTTCTGGTGGACAGAAGAAAGAAGGGCTCTCTCTGGCTGAAGGGTGCATAAGCACTGTGTGTAGTAAGAGTGCTGAGCAGATCAGAGCAGGAACTAGTTACACATGCCTCGGGCACAGGATGTAAAATGAAAGGGAAGTACTAGATGAGCCGTTAAGTAAGCTGGGGCCAGATTGTGCAGTATTTGCAAGGTAGAATGTGTTTGGACTTTAGGTAGTCATCAAGGGTCTTACAACAGAGTGACATGATCCAGTTTGTATTCTAGATGGTTCAGGTATCAGGTCATACAGGAAAGAAGTTGATATCCTGTAAATTTTGTTCTAATTGTGGTAACAACACTTTCTACTTTGTTCTACCACCTCTCCACTGCAAATTATATTGGAAGACAGCATTTTGCTTTATTAATCTTTGTATCCCCACTGCTTTTCAGTGTGTAAGAAAGATACATAATGGGTACTTAAGGAACGTTTGTTTGGCTGAATCGACCAGGTCAGAAATGGCAGGGTTTAGATCTTAGCTTTATAAATGCCCCCTGAACCTTGTCACAGTCCAGAGGAGTTTATATATTGTAATCCCAGGGAAAAGTTATTGGAATTCTTGCCAGTAAATTCTAATCTACCACTTCCAGTGCCACCCATGGGAGAATAAAGTGGCAGAAACATATCTGTAGTTGTGGGGATCCAAGAGGGTCCAAAGTCCAGGAGGAACAAGGCCAACTGGAACAAAGGTCACGACCCAGGGCTGAATCTGGGTTTTATTAATTCATGAAGAGGGAAGTGGCTGGCATTGAGTGACTATGAGAATGGCAGGAACTAGGTGAATACTGTGAGTGGGGCTAGGTAGGAGGCAAATGGCACCTCTGCAATATGTGAATAGAGGTACGCTGAAAGAGTACACAGGCAGCCTCTGCAATATGCAGAGAGAGGTACGCAGAAAGAGTACACAGGCAGCCGCTACAATATGGTGAGAGAGAAGTACGCAAAGAGTACACAGGCAGCGTCTGAGTTTGGAGGAATCTGCGTAACACAGTTTGAGGAAGTGTGTTGAGTTTTGCATCGGCTGCTTCAGCCCAGTTGCCGGCCTTACTTGCCCTGGGACATCACTGCCTCCTTCTCAAAGCTCCCTCCCAGCTGACAGTGCACAGCGCATCTCTCAGCCTAGCTTATGCTTAGTAGTAGGGAGCTGTAGGTGGGGCACATAGACCTGTGGCTTCGCTCCAGAGGCCCATAGAGCTACTCAGCTAAACCCATTTGCATTGCTTAAAGCCAGTGGAGGGGGTTGAGCATTTCCCTAGCCAGCTCTGTGCGCATCAGTAAGCTGGAGTAGGGCATAGGTGAACCAAAACGGAGGCAGATTGTCTTCTTTTGGGGGGGCACTGTCTCAATGGTCCTCCACAAGTTTACCTCTGCAAATGGCAGAGAGAGGAAGAGGTGAATCAGAAATTCCAAGATAGGCAAGGTCTGATCACTAGCTGTTTGAGGGGAAGGAGTCAAATATGACCTTTTGTGGTTGTTTTGGCTTTTTGGGGCAGACAGGGTCTCACTATGTAGTTTAAATGGGCCTTGAACTCACTGTGTACCCTAAGGGGTCTCGCTATGTAGTTCAGGTTGGCCTTGAGCTCACTAGGTAGCCCAGCTAGCCTCAAACTCACGGCAATCCTCCTGCCTCAGTCTCTTGAGTGCTGGGATTACAGGCACGTACTACATGCCTGGCCTCAGGTATGACCAAATTTGCCAGCTTTGGGAGAGCATGTAAATGATTAACATTTTAATGTAGAGAGGAAATAAGACTGGGTGGGTGGTAGGGAAGGCAGATATAATACTTTGAGGCGTGAGCAACACTTGCACAGATACAAATTTCTGAGAGTTAGAAATTAAGGTTTGAAACCGTCACTGTGAGCTTTGTGTAGTGACTAATGCCTGTAATCCCAGCACTTGGGAAGCCGAGGCAGGAGGATCACTGAGGAGAGTTCAACGCCAGCCTGGCCTGCATAGCAAGAGCCTGTCTCAAAACAAACAAATAAACAAACACCCACAACAAAAAAAGTAAGAAAAAAGGAAATCATTGCCACGGGAGTGTTACTGAACACAATCACAAGTGATGAGGTGATGCTCTGTAGAGGTGACGGGATTAGGACAGGCCCTGCGGGACGAGCAGTGTGAGGGATTGGGAGGGATCCTTCTTACCTCTGGTCTTTCGCGTCTGTTTATATATTTCTGTGGCAACTTTTTCTTTCACTCATTTATCATTACTGGGGATTGAACTGACTGTGTTTGTACAGCATTGTATCTCTTGCCCTTTTTAAACTTTTTTAAAGTTTTGAGACAGGATTTCACTAAGTTGCCCAGTCTGGTCTCAAACTTGGGATCGTCCAGCCTCAGCCTCTCGAAGTGCTGAGATTATAGGCATGCGCCACCCTGCTCAGCTGTTTTATGTATTTTAACCCAAAAAAGGGCACCCAAGATTTATTCCAACGTTTTTTGAACATGTGCATATGTATTTTATAAAAGGGAAAAAAGCAGTAAAAAGAAAAAGAAAAACACCCCAAAAATTAAAGTACATTTTAAAAATTATGATGATCTAATTTTATTTGTTTATTTATTTATTTGTTATTTATTTATTTTTTGTGGGTACCAGAAATCAAACCCAGGACTTTGTGCTTGCCGGGCAGGTGCTGCTCTGCTGAGCTATATCCTTGACCTGTAAAGCACATTTAAAAAAAGGAAGTACCATGCCTGTTGCCCCCACCAAAATTTTTTGAGTTCCACTTTAAAATTGTTTTTAGACATAGTCACTAATAATGTCTTAATTTTCCAAAATTTAAAAATGTACTTCATAATTTATTTTAGAAACACAATCAAATTGTGCTGTAAACCTGCTTTTATCACTTGAGCATTAGCATCATTTCAGTTGAAGTAAATTCATTTCTAATATCATATTACTGAAAATTTATTAGTCAATCTACATAAGCGTGTTTCCTATTTATAATATTATGATTAATGTTGGACTGAACATTCTCGTAGATGACATTTGGTTGTTTTCTTTTTCTTTCTTTTTTTTTTTTTTTTTGGCGGCATGGGGGATTGAACTCACAATCTCGCACCTGTCAGACAGGTGCTTAAGTCACTGAGCCAAACTCCCAGCCCTGGTTTTTTGCGGCAGGGTCGCATTATGTAGCTCAGGCCAGCCTTGCCCTTGCGTTGTAGCCCAAGCTGGCCTCGAACTCACAATGCTCCTCCTACCTCAGCCTCCTGAGTGCTGGGATTAAAAGCGTGCACTACCATGCCCGGCTGGTTGATTGTTTTCCTGGGCTAAATCTTGGAAGGGTACTTTGAATCAAGGATATGTACATTTGAAATTTTGTTATACCTTGTCGACTTGCCCTCCAGAAAGGTATTTTCCAGTTTACTACTTCAAATGTTTGAACATGGTGGACAGTCCCTTTATCTTTGCCAGTCTAGAAGAGGAAAATGGTATCATTTAAAAAAAATGTATATATATGTTCATGGGTAAAATTAAACATCTTCACCCATACTTATTTATAATTTTCTTTTTTTAAGAGTTGGTTTGGCTGGCACATGCCTTTCTTCCCAGTTTCTCAGGAGGCCAACGTGGAGGGATCCCAAATTCAAAACCAGCCTGATCAATTGAGACCCTGTCTCCAAAAGAAAAAATAATAAAAAGAATATGGCTATAGCTCAGTGTGAAGGCCCTTGGTCCAATCCTCAGTACACCAGAAAACAAAAGCTAGGTACATGTGAGGTATGATCGAAATATACAGTGAATGTTTAAAAATTTTTTTAAAATTTTGTTTCAGTAAGCCAGCCATGGTAGCCCATACCTCTAGAGAAGGAGACGAGAGCGTGGGCATAGGTTTGAGGCCAGCCTGGGCTACATAGTGAGTCCTTGTCTAAAAAAAAAAAATTACAGTAAAAGACACATGGCCTTTTATCTGCGTCAGAAAACTCTCCCCCTCGTCACACTCATCGCACTGTTCTCGCGTCTTTCATGTCTGTATGTGGTGTGATTAAATACGGCCAGTGTCTCTGCTGAGTGCCATGGGGAAGCCTCACGGCACATCCTCGCCCGCCTGCCTTATTCACTGGATCTGGCCCTGTGCGACTTCTTCTTCAGAAGTCAAAAGGACTGTGAAAGGCAAATGAAACTTGATTCAAGACATCGGGGCAGCCACAACAGTGCAACTAAATATGTGAAAGAGGACTTTCAGGGCTGTTTCAGGAAGTGCCAAGATCAGTAGGATGAGTGTGTTTGAAGTGAAAGGGAGGATTTTGATGGGGATTAATGGCAGTGTGTATTTTACTGAAATACATTTTTAAACGTTCACTGTAAAGATCTGATTTAGATAATAGATACCTAAGAGTGCTTGATATGTGATGAGCACTTGGTTTGTATACATAATATAAGCCATTTTCTCAAAATTTGGTGGGTTTGTTTGTTTTTTCTTGAGACAGGATCTCACTGTGTAGTGTAGGCTGGCCTTGAACTCACTTGTGTAGCCCAGGCTGGCCTTGAACTCATGGCAGTCCTCCTCCTTCAGCCTCTGGAGTGCCAGAATTACAGGTGTGTGACACCATGCCTGGCTCAGAATTTGGTTTTGAATTTTCCAACTTTGTATGAAGAAAAATTTAATCTTACAGAAAACTAAAAAGAATACAGTGGTGAAGTTTCATAACATACTATCATCTTGTTTACGAGTTAGTATTTTCCCCATGGCTTTCATCTCTTGGAGGATATGTATATGCTGGCATATGTGTGTGTAAGTTTATATGTGTATTTCAGTTATTTTAAAAAAAGCTGTAGACCTGACAGATACATTTTTCTCTCAGAGATATTTATGTTTCTACTTTATAGGTGTGTAACAGATTATATCAATTGTTTTCATTCCTCGTATGTTATGGAAGAGATTCAATTTAAAATTGTAACTTCAGACACAATATATTTTAACTTTCTTCTGAGAATACCAAATGTGTATAAAATTCTTGTTTATAGTAGTATTATAGTTTAAACTTTCTTTGGAATTATACATTGCTTTAACTCTACACAACTTGTTGGAATTTAGCAGCCTTAACAGATCTTGAAGAATTACTTTTGTCAGTAATGTGGTTCATCAGAAAACGGTAGGACTGAAGAATTTCAACCATTTGGTGACACCCAGCCTGCATCGTGCTGCTGTGGTAGTTTTAAAAGTGTCACAGATGCAGTGCTTGCAGGATTATGCATTGATGTCTTGGAGAATTTAATGGTAAAATTTCCGGGCCAATTCCATGGCATTGTGGAGTGGGAGTATGATACAAGCGTGACTATGGGCAGCAGAAGTGTGTAGCAAAACAGGTTTGGCTATAAAGGAAATTCAGAATGAGTAATTACATCATGTCGTTATGTGCCTAAGGAGGAAACATAGCTTACAGTTGGTTTGTTTCTCAACAAAACTCTTGTCAGAGGAAGAGTGGAACTCACTGGCATAGTGATCTTTTAAAGAGCATTTGATGCCAGGTTTTTCTGAGTTGGAGTTACTAGGGCCAGGAGTGCCATAAATATAGCTTTTTAAGAATGAATTTATTTTTAATTTTAAAAAATATTAAAGTCCTAACCTCTACAGGTGAGTGGTTCAACTCTTAAACTATATCCCTAGATATCTCTTTATTTTAAAATATTCCTTGTTTTCAACATTAAGTGTTCTTTATTGACTGTTCTCACAGATTATTTTCCCAATCACGTATGTGCATTCCCCACATTCTCCCAGTACACTTATGTCATATGTTTTGCTTACATGTTTTTTACAATTGCAGTAGCTGTGGGAATATAGCTTAGAGCTGAGCCACGACAGCACCGCTGTTGTATTTTTTATATGATACCATCTTTTCTTCTCCCAGAATTAAAAATTACTGATATTTGAATTTTAAAGTAATTTTATCTTCACATCATTAATTACTCACCGGAAGTCTCTCCAATAGAACTGTAAATTTTCTGTCAATATGCTTTTCTGCTGTCAGCTTTCCCAGTTGTAAATTAGTTGCTACTTATCTTTTCATCTTCTAAAATGTTGACCTTGCTAGTCTGTGGTTTCATCATTGCCTGTTCTTTGTCTTTGGGTTTTGGCAAAGATTGGAGGTAAATACCTGTCTTATCTGTTGTGTTGAGCTAAATGTCTCCAGATGTGACTTGTTTTCATTTCGCCAAGTGAGTTGTTTGACTTACTTTTGTGATGTTCTGGTAACATACACAGAAATGTGAGCCAAATGATGATTAAATAGATTTATAGTTCTTTTAACTGTTTTCATCAAAGAGAATTAATGAATCACTGAACAATAAAATTCTGAACTTTGGTTCCACGTTAGTTAATCAAGATCTTTGAAGGGATTAGCAGTTAAACACATACGTAACACCAATGCTTTGGGCGAGGCAGCTAGTCACTGGTCAACAGGATCAACATTCAGCAGTATTTTAAATAAGCAATGGTTGAAGCAAAGTCCTCACTATGGCTCATAAACCAGAATAACAGCAATTAATATGAAAAAGATAACCGTGAGTTTAGTATGAGACAGAAGTAGCCTGAACTTCCCAGAGCTCGTGGTAGCTTTGAGTGACATAATAGATATGTAAAGTTCAGATCAACCAAAGTAATAGTAATAGTTACTGAATTTTAAACCTCTGAGGAAGTTTAGTCCAACTCCTTAGAAGGAGAGAGTGATAGCTTATCTGAAATTTTCCAGTGGCAGAATGTCTGCACAAATAAGACTCTTGAGTTGAACTCTAAAGGCTCGAATTAGACATTGAGGAGGAATGGCTGGGGCGGGGGAAAGAGGAGAGCAGGAGAGGGAGGCCATCCAGAGAGGAAGAGTCAGTAACACACGAAGGCATGGAAGTGTGCAACACAAAAAAAATGGGAAAGGTGTCGGCGCTAGCTGAGTGTGAAAGCACACACCTGTGACCCCAGCACTGGGGAGGCTGAGGCAAGAGGAAGGCAAGTTTGAAGTCAGTCTGGGGCATACAGTGAGAACTGTCTCCAAAAAAAAAAAAAAAAAAAAAAACCACCAAGCAATCAAACAAGTGAGTGAGTATTCCCGGGAGTGCCTGGGGCCAAGATGCAGAGGGGAATTGGTACAGGGAATGAGGCTGAACCTACAAGCAGAGCCTGCTCCTGACTACCTGTGACCTATGATTCAGGTTTGAGTTGTTAATCAGCAGGTTGTGAAAAGTTGAGGGACTTCCATGTCACACCCCAACCATTGGTTAAAGTAAGTTAACTGGACTAATCTCATTAACCCTCCCCCAAGACAGTTTTTGTGAATTTTTTAAAAAAACGCAACAACCAGTTTAATCCAGGGATATTCTTATGTAAAGATTAATGTAACAGTGGGAATTCCTCCAGTTTGTTGAGATGGCAAAAAGCCAAAACAGCAAGGTCTTGTGATTTAAGTAATTCTGAGTGTTTCCTTGATTAAAGACTTCTAGACAGTTTTGGCTCATGTTTATACTGTGAAACTATAAGTCTCTGTGTTTTCTAGCAGTGTGGCTCTTTTTGGGGAGGGGTTAATACTTGTTATACTTGTTAGTCTCTATAAAGTACTTCAGGGGTGGAGTAACCTAAGACGGAATTATATTACTTGGATTTGAACATGTAGATAGTAGAGAGGTTTAGAATAATTCTAATAGATGAAGCTTTTGTTTTTGTTTTCGGCTTGGGACTTTAGGGGGAGCATAGATTATATGGTAACATCATCACCATGATTTCCAATACTTCGTTGTGAGGACTTTCTTTTCTCAACATGCTGCTCGGTGAAACACAAAGTTTACTTGGTAGGTTTATTGTCTTTAAGAAAAGAACAGAGGCATAGCTCAGCAGCACAGTGCCTGCCTGGCAAGCATGAGTCCCCAAATTTGATTCCCGGTACCAAAAAAAAAAAAAGGAAGAAAAACAAAAGACTTGGACACACTGAAACCTGAACATTCATATATGTATACACATACACAAATATTTTGCAATTAATGGTATGATCATTTGATGTAAAACACTTTCCTATTTGTGGGTCACTGTAGTGGAGACAGGTAACCTCCTCGTGTGTTGTGTGGACATCCCATATTGTGTTTATTCATTCATCAGGTGATAAACATTTGTTTTTGTATATATATACTGTATATTCCAGAAATTTCACTCTGGTTATATATTGAAGAGAATGTATACGTAAGTGTGTCAAGAAATATGTTAAAGAATGTTCATACCAGCATTGTTCTTAATATCCCAAACTGAAAACATTCCAAATGTCCATCTTGAGAACAGAAAAACAAATTGTGGTATATTCGTACAGTGGAGTAGCATATAATAACAAAAAGGTGCATGATAGTAATATATGTAACAGAATGGATGACTCTCCTAGACGAGCATCAAGGAAATGAATCTAGACACAGAAGAGCACTTATGTAGAATTCTGTCTGTATAATGTTCAGAGCAAGCAAAACTGATTGCTAGTGATAGCAGTCAAAATGCCACTTTTAGTGATGGTAAAAGGTAACTGCATTGGGGAGAGTCACAAGAAAGCCGACGGGGGTGCTGAAAGTGCTCCTCTCAATGTTGTTTACACCAGTGCGTATGGATATTTAAAAATTCATTGAGCACTTAACATGTGTGCTGACCTCCATAAAAATGAGAACATAAATGTAAAGCACAGTTATCACGAGAGGCATATCACGTGTGCAAGAGGATTGCAGTTTGGTTTTTTTTAAGTTACCTTTGTGTGTGAGTGAGCTTCACACAGCTCCTCAGGGTTCCTCAGGAGGGGCTGCTTCACAATGACTGGCTCTAAACAAAGCTGAAAATTATGTGCCAGATTCTTTAGAAAATTGCCAAATAACTGTAAAACAAGACTTTTTAAAAAAATCAAAGTAGGTCAATTAACATTGCACCTTGTTGGGTAAATACTTTCTTTAGGATGCACAAGTGTAGGTATGCTATATGTACATCAGTGGGATCTGTAAGACTCTCATCACTCTGGCTTCTTCAGTGTTTATATTATATTATATTTTGGTACTGGGGATAGAACTCACGACCTTGTGCTTGCCAAGCAGGCACTTACACCACTGAGCAAAATCCCCAGCCTCTTCTCCAGTCTTAGTTGAGTGCTTAATTTTACTTTTAAATTTCATTTTACCCTTGTTAAACTTCATCAGTATCATTTCTTAAAAATTGTATTACTGTTACCGTGCACGCCGTGCTTCATCCTCACTGACCAACAGCCTCCCCTGCCATGAGCACTCTCGCTGCCACCCTGCAGAAATGCTCCCAGGCGCTGGCCCCACAGCTCCCTCACGCTTATGCCAAAGACAGATGTGAAATTCGGTGTGGATGCCTGCACCCTCAGGCTTCAGGGCATAGACCTCCTGGCCATCCTGTTACAGTGGGGCCAAAGGGATGAATGGCGGTTATTGAACAGAGTTGGGGAAGTCCCAAAGTAACAAAAGATGGTGTAACCATTGCAGAGTCAGTTGATTAAAAGACAAGTTCTTTTTTTTTTTTTTTTAAGAGTAAAAAGACACAGAAAGACAAAAAGCAAACAAGACAAACAAAGGACAATAGCAAATCCACAACAGTAACATTATAGGTTTACAAAACAAGATGATAGGAACTTGACAGTGGTTGCAATATTGCTTATTGTTACCTTCAACACAGTTGTTAACGTTAACAGATACAGACATGTAAAATTGATCTAATCATATGAGTGTTAACCGTTCTTTCTCAATAACTAATACATTCAACAGTATAATCATTTTAGTTATCTTACATATATATTTGACAGATTTATGTCTTTTTCCTTTTCCCTTCCTTCTTTCCTCCTTTTCCTTTTCCCAATTACTTTTGCTCTTTGAGCAGCTTCTTAACCTTACACAGTATTATTGTAGATTTTGGGT